>OY282561.1:5396089-5682799 GCA_958295665.1 Tipula vernalis
TATAAATATATATATAATAATATATATATATATATATATATATATATATATATAATATATATATTATAATATATATATATATAATATATATATATATATATATATATATATATATATATATATATATAATATATATATATAATATATATATATATATATATATATATATATATATATATATATATATATATATATATAATATATATATATATATATATATATATATATATATATATATATATATATTATATATATATATATATATATATATATATATATATATATATTATATATATATATATATATATATATATATATATATATATATATATATATATATATATATATATATATATATATATATATATATATATATATATATATATATATATTATATATATATATATATATATATATATATATATATATATATATATATATATATATAATATTATATATATATTATATATATATATATATATATATATATATATATATATATATATATATATATAATATATATATATATATATATATATATATATATATATATATATATATATATATATATATATATATATATATATATATATATATATATATATATATATATATATATATATATATATATATATAGGGTGTCCGGGTTTGAGATGCTGATCCGTCATGGGGATTCCTTGGTTCATTCTGAGAAACAAATCGTATGTGGAGGGGGATCCATTTTTGATATCCTTTGAGATACAGGGTGTTTAAAAAATTTGGTTCAGAAAAAAAGTACACCCAAATATTAAACTGTAACTTCCAAAATATTCATCGGAGAGCAACCAAATTAGTCTTATTTGGTAGGTAATCGTATAGGCTATTATTAAGGTTTAAGTGGTTATCTTGTATCTGCATCCGTTTGAGAGCTATGGTGATTTAAAGTAAAAAAAAAAATATTTGTTTTTTATAAAATCGAGTTTTTCTCCAAAAAAACCGTTATAATTTTTTCTTTTCTTATTTAATTTTAATTTGTCATGATCTCCTCTACAATTCCTCAATACAAAGTTTGGGTCGAGGAGTTATAAAAGGTGCTCAAAATGTCCTCCTTGTGATTGAATACATGCTAATATTCGTTTAAGTATGCCTTTGGTTATTTCAATTCTTGTTAATTCTTCTCTTATCTGTTGTGCTGCTGTGTGTATTCGTTGTATAAGTTCTTCTTTTGTTTCAATTTCTTTGGAGTATACAAGCGTCTTCATCCTTCCCCATACATAAAAATCCAATACCGTAAGATCGGGGGATCTTGCAGGCCAATGAATTGGACCATTTCTTCCAATCCAATTATTTGGATAATTTTCGTTAAAAAAATTCCTAACATTATTATGGTAGTGACCAGGTGCACCATCATGTTGGTATGTATACGAGAATCTACTTAAAAATGGGAACATCATCAAAAAGGAGTGGCAAATCGTTTTGTAAAAATTGTAAATAACGTTCACCATTTAATCTAGGTGGTAATATGAATGGTCCAATTAATTTATCGCCAATTACACCAGCCCATACGATTACACTGAATCGGTGCTGAAATGATATTTGTTTTTTCGAATGAGGATTTTCAGCAGCCCACGTGTGTAGATTGTGAAAGTTTGTTATGCCATCTGTTGTGAATTGAGATTCATCCGTCGTCCATAGGATACGTTTCACAAAACTTGCATTGTCCAAATTCCTTTCCATCAACAAATTACAAAACTCCAATCTTGTAGTGCGGTCTATCGGTAATAGTTGTTGAAAGGGTGTTGTATGGTATGGAGGAAGATTCTCCTTGTGCAATACTTGATGAATTCGATAGCGAGAGACGTTTAATTGTAATGCGAGCCTCCTTATGCTAATAGAAGGATTTGCTGTTACATTACGGATTATACCTTCGTCGACATCCAAATGGTTTGGTGAAACTGAATGGGGCTCCGCCCGGGTATTCGATCTTGTTGCGATATTTGGCAGTCTCCTATGAATATTTATAAATACTCTTGCGTCAGGAATGCGACGTGTTGGAAATCTGAGTTGATATTCATTGCGAGCTCGTGCTGCATTACCATCGCAAAATCCGTAAACAAAATGGATGTCAATGTACTCCTCACCTGAGAACTGTGCCATTATAATATTAATTTTATTAAATTAATTAAAATTTTGATTCACAACACTGATACAACACTAGATAATATCTCGAAACTAATGACTGAATCTGAAAATATTTAGTTTTTGTTTTTTCAACATTTAAACAAATGAGTTGATAATCATCGCCTACTGTTTTACAGATCAAAATAAAATTGGTAAAAATATTAACACTATAACATCTCTTAATTAGATTGAGAATAAACGGAATACGAAGAAAACTATGGCACGTGGGTACAAGTAATGTATTGTACGGATCAGTATCCCAAACCCGGACACCCTGTATATATATACAGTCATACCCCGCCTAACGTTGTTAATTGGTTCCGACGTTAGGCGAAATAGCGACGTTATAAGGGGCAGAGAATATATGTAGACGAATAGAAGAGAAAATTTCATTGTTTTTTGTTTTTATGTTTTTTGCCTTTTTCTCAGTGTTTTTTTGCTTTGATTATTATTTTAAACGACGTTACAACGAAACACAGCGACGATAGAGCGAGGTTTGTTCGCATTCTACTAGCGACGTTACAGCGAAACGACGTTATGAGGGGGGACGTTGTACGGGGTATGACTGTATATATATATATATATATATATATATATATATATATATATATATATATATATATATATATATATATATATATATATATATATATATATATATATATATATATATATATATATATATATATATATATATATATATATATATATATATATATATATATATATATATATATATATATATATATATATATATATATATATATATATATATGACTGTTTCCATTATATTTCAGCATTTTTTTTTGCACTTTTCGAAATCGACCTCAGCGATTTCAGTTTTTTTTATTTTTGTCGTGTTCCTTATTAAAAATGATTGTGTACCTATTTTTTTGTTAAGTTATATGACCTTCGGTTGACCCGTTATACGGTTTTGAAATTGTGACGTTTTTACATTTTCGGGATTTTTTTTTTTAGTGGTCACGTAAAATTGTTTTATTTTGAGTTCTGTATTACTCATTAATAAGAACAACACCATTATAGAAAGGCATTGAACCATTCTAAATTAATCAATAATTTGTTTTGTAAAAGTACCGTTAGTGAAGCAGTTATAATACATCAAATATTACCAATTATTTTCACCTGTAGAGGGCGCAGCTAACACTCCATAAAAAAGTTTGATATACCATCGGAAAGGGAAAGGTTCAGCCTTTTCAACAAGTGTAAATTTGTGAATGGACAGTGCCTAATTTGGTCTCTACAAGGCTTTAAAGTTGAAAAATGAGTTTTTTTTACAATTTTTCTTATATAAAAGTTGTGTACAATAAGTTTATTGTCAAAATATGTGATGGTTGGGGTAAAAGTTGTTAGATAGTAAACTAGCCTTTAATAAAAGCGCCACTTTGTAAATAGATAAGGCTTACGATCGTCCGGTTCATAGTTACAAACTTTAAATTAACGTTTCGACTAGTTTTTCACACTAAAACTAAACTATAAAATGAGACAATATAATGAAATAAGTAATTGTTTGTGACTTTTAAGATGACTAATACACTAATTACCAATAAATTTCAATTCTCAAATGAAAAATGAGTAATACTAGATTATTTGTTGACCGAAAGGAGTTGACCGTCAAACCATCAGAAATTATTTTTTTCCTGTTATGTATTTGCTTGGGGTTTACTCCCATTTTTTAGTTTTAAACAAGATTTCGCACAGATTTTATTAACGACAGGTAAAGATGTGATTTGTCATTTATCTGTTCAAAATACAATAGAATTACTATACAGGCTTCATCGTAAATGGCTGGGTATGCTTGAAAACCATCATATAGGCGTAAAAAAACAATTAATTGTTTCAGGTTTATATAAATACTCATCCAAATTTTTACATAAATTAATTAGTTTTTGGAAGTGTACTTGAAACGTATCTTAGAGATTTATTGAGTATTACTAGTGTTTTAAAAAAATATTTAAAAAATGGTTAACCCTAAGTGCTGTAATCCTTTTAATGTGGAAAAACATAAAAATATGAGATCTAGATGTAGAAGTGTTAGTGCAAAAATAGCGGAAAATGCTAAAAAATTCTTAAACCATGATATATCAAATAAACGAATTTGTGATAGATGTTATATCAAGGTATATAGATTAAGCGAATGCCAGTTTACCGTTTCGCCTGACAGTACTCTAGATCAATCACAAAGACTATCGCCCCCAACTGAAATAAGTGGAGCAGTTTATCAAACTGAATTTTCGGAAATCTGTGTACGATTAGGCGGATCACCTGTTAAACAACAACGGCTCTCCGAGCCAGAGTATATGCAGAGGCAGCTTCAAAAAATAGTAGAATTAACATGTACAAAGGTACTACAAGTTCCAATACCAAGTGTGCCATCAATTAAAAATAACGTTCAGCCAGATCGTGATACGGATGGAGAAAGCTTTCTTGATAACATTAAAGTAGCATTTCATCGCGCGAGAAAAATTATCAAAATAAAATTCATCTTCTAACTTTAATACCAGACAATTGGTCGGCAGTAAAAATTATGACTGAGTTCGGAGCAACCCGTTACATGGTTGAAAAAGCAAAGCATTTAGTCAAGCAGCAGGGTCATGGCAGTTTTCCCGGTCAAAGACACAAAAGACCAGGAATTTCTTCTGAAACGATTACTTTGGTTCAAGAATTTTATAAAAGTATGGATATCAGTCGGCAGTTACCTTAAGCAAATGATTTCGTTTCGGTTCGTAATGCTGATGGCGAACGAATAAAACAACAGAAACTACTTGTTTTATGTAATTTATCGGAGGCATATCAAAAGTTTGTAGAAACACATCCTCTCAAGGCGATCGGATTCTCTAAATTTGCTGAGCTTCGGCCAAAAGAATGCGTATTAGCAGGGAAAGCTGGAACACACAATGTATGCGTGTGTATTATTCATCAAAACAATAATTTGTTATGTCCAGTTATATCAAACATTTTGCATCATGATCCTGTTATTAAGAATGAAACGGAGCTACTTAAAAAAGTATCTTGTCAAAACGTGACGTGGGATTGCTGTGAAGGTACATATTTTTATTATCCGTATTTATGTATAAAAATATAACTTAAAGTTTATTTTCTATTTACAGGACATTGTTAAGAATGTAACAAACTCAAAAAGAACTTTCTACAATCACTGAAAGCTGTTGCGGACGCTAGCGACCTGGATGAATTGACCTATAACTATTGAGTATCTGGTGAAAACACATATACACTAGAAAAAATCACGTCTTCTGTTGAGAGATTTCTTGAAATATTCTCAAAATATTCAACGTTTGGTCTATCAGTACTGCGGAAGCACGATTTTATAGCCAAACAGCAATCCAAATATTTAAGGTCAGTGAAAGAAACTCTACAATTGGGAGAATATGTCGTAATAATGGATTTTTCGGAAAATTATAAGTTCATAACCCAAAACGAGGTTCAAGCGGCATATTATTACACGCACCAAGCAACGCTATTCCCAATTGTTGCATACTTCAAAACAGAGGAAGGAGAACTTAGGATATTATCATATGCAATAATATCAGAAGAGAAAACGCATGATACTGTAGCGGTATTTGGTTTTCAGAGTAAATTTATTAATTTTCTGAGAACAGATGGGGCCAACTACCCGAACCCACGGAAATTTTATTATTTTTCGGATGGAGCTGTTTCGCAGTTCAAGAACAAAAAAAACTTTAACAACGTCAACTATCACTATGAAGATTTTAATATTGATTGTGAATGGAATTTTTTCGCTACAAGCCACGGAAAGGGACCATCAGATGGTGTTGGAGGTACCATTAAGAGGAAAGCTAGAGCAGCTTCTTTAAGAAGTGTTGGTGAAAGCCTAATTAATACACCGAGAGAGTTTTATGAATGGTGTAAATACAAAAGTAACATAAAATCTATACATTTCGAATATGTTACTAAATCGGAATTTGCAAAAACCAAAAAGAAGTTAGCCGAACGATTTTCTGGGCTTAGTACTATAAAGCAGACACGTCAAATGCACCAAGTAATGCCAAACGATGATAAAAATTTTATTAAAACCAAAATGTTCTCAAATAGTGATATCATACATCCTAAGTTCAGTTTAAAAATAAAACGTTTATATTGAATATAATTTGTATATATTTACTTAAACCAATTTTTTATTTTCGTTGTCCATCTTCAAATGTATATTCTCTGAAAAGATTGAACATTCTCCTATTGGTTTTGAAAATATCAAAATAATTGAATTTTATTGGTAATATTAGTGTATTAGTCATCTTAAAAGTCACAAACAATTACTTATTTCATTATATTGTCTCATTTTATAGTTCAGTTTTAGTGTGAAAAACTAGTCGAAACGTTAATTTAAAGTTTGTAACTATGAACCGGATGATCGTTAGCCTTATCTATTTACAAAGTGGCGCTTTTATTAAAGGCTAGTTTACTATCTAACAACTTTTACCACCAACCATCACATATTTTGACAATTTCACTTATTGTACACAACTTTTATATAAGAAAAATTGTAAAAAAAACTCATTTTTCAACTTTAAAGCCTTGTAGCGACCAAATTAGGCACTGTCCATTCACAAATTTACACTTGTTGAAAAGGCTGAACCTTTCCCTTTCCGATGGTATATCAAACTTTTTTATGGAGTGTTAGCTGCGCCCTCTACAGGTGAAAATAATTGGCAATATTTGTTGTATTATAACTGCTTCACTAACGGTACTTTTACAAAACAAATTATTGATTAATTTAGAATGGTTCAATGCCTTTCTATAATAGTGTTGTTCTTATTAATGAGTAATACAGAACTCAAAATAAAACAATTTTACGTGACCACTAAAAAAAAAAAATCCCGAAAATGTAAAAACGTCACAATTTCAAAACCGTATAACGGGTCAACCGAAGGTCATATAACATAACAAAAAAATAGGTACTCAATCATTTTTAATAAGGAACACGACAAAAATAAAAAAAAAGAAATCGCTGAGGTCGATTTCGAAAAGTGCAAAAAAAATGCTGAAATATAATGGAAACAGTCATATATATATATATATATATATATATATATATATATATATATATATATATATATATATATATATATATATATATATATATATATATATATATATATATATATATATATGTATATATATATATATATATACATATATCTATATATATATATACATATACATATACATACATATATAAATACTTTTTTTTTTTGCTAACAAATAGAAAATAGAACCAATCCTTTCCTTTTGAATATATAATTTTCTGAATATATCAGAATCTGAACATTTTAAACAAAAAATCAAGAAAATGTACCTGAATCCTTTGATAATTTTATTGCGATTTTTTTTTTTTAATTCTTGGACTGTCCACTAGGTTTCACTTTTGATGAAGTTAAAGATGATGAAGAGGCCCTTGAGTAATTGCAGTTTATTGTTCCTTCATCAAGCTAATGAACCTTCTATATTGGCAAAATTAATGATATATTTTTTGACATTTCTACTACTTGCTTGCAGTTTATATTGCTGGCACTTTACACTTTAAATATTTAATATTTCCTTGTTTTTCAATTTTAATTCAAGCTCTAGGTTAAGATTGATTTTAATTTTTCCAATCTGGCATATTTCTACTAAACTGCTTTTTAGTTTGAATTTTGAAATCGCATAAAGGACCAAAATATTTGTCTGAACGATATACTAACAACGACGATATCGATATACTAACATCGAGTCTCTTAGAGTATAAGAATGATGTGTTTTTGACCTTTTTAAGGTAAGGCCATTATTCTAAGATCAGACAGGCATATTGAAAAACTGCAAAACGATAAATACTAATAGTTTGATCAGTTCGTCTACTATGTATTCCGATCTGAAAGTAAACCCGGAAATTGATTTCTGAAAGTTGGAAAATATTTCACTGATATTTCCATCGACCAAACCGATATTGAAAAACAATTTTGATGACATTTGTACAGAAATTGAATATTTAATAAAAGAAAATCCCACCACATAACTTGACATTGTTACCATACTACGACCTGCTCCAACACAATCAACATCATCAAATCGAAAAAATTCAAAATCAGCAGGGAAAGAAAATAGAAAGAAACTTTTGGAAACGCAGATAATACAACAGAAAGAATTCCACACTTCCGTTTTAAAGAAATTGAGGAGCGTTAGGACATATTTAAAAAAACTCCATCAAGTAGAAATAAAAAAAATTAATCAATAGGAAGGAATTCAAAAGAGTACTTACAAATTTTAAAACAACAAAATAATAAGGAAATTTAATTGCCGTAAAATATCAAATATCTGATGAGTAGTTCGAATGTCCAGGGTCAACTTCTGCAATTTTGCATTTTCTGCAGCATTGTAAGCTGTACAAATATTGTGTAATGCACAACAAACATCTATACGTACCACTTGCTACTACCTTTGCTGGAGAATAATGCAGTTCTCTAGCTGCTAATAGACATCGAAATCGACATTTTTATAATAAAAATACGCTCTGAATTATTGATTGAGCTTTAGAGTGGATATCGTTAAATTTCGCTTTCGCACCTCCTTCTTGAGGTACATGGTATGGTGTCAAAAGCCACGGCTTTAGCGGGTATCCTGAATTACCTGATAAATAAAAATAATAAAACCTAATTCAATTGATTTACCTAACAACCAATTTCGTTCTCCTTTTGAATGCTATTCCTGAAAACATTTTCTTTCATCACTTAGCGACTACATACATATGTATATGAAATAATCATGAAACGATCCTCCGATCACACATACTCGTATATAAAAAAATTAATTTTTTGTCCGCAAAATTTATTACCACCATAGCAGCATTGATCCTCGGCTTAAGTTTTCTATTAAAAAAGAGGTACTCATTTTCGTATGGCCAATTATTGGGAATCCCATGAAAATATTTTTTAATTTTTGGATTTGGACAAATTTTGTTTGACATCAGAAACGTCACTTATCACAACCGATACACTCTGTTGCCGAATAAAAAGATCTTCCCCACCCTTAACTGATAACTATTCTGAGCATAAAGCCGAAGCGCTGCCGCTAGTTTTATTGTAGGTGGAATAGTGGTTGATCTCAGCATTTGTCTCAAGACTTCTTTTATTTGTTTGAGATCCATTTTGACCAGTTTGATCTGTGGCAATACTGTTTGTCGATCTAAAAAATTTACATATCATCGATTCACTTTCAAATAACTTTCAAATCGGATTTACTTTAGATCGGAATACATAGTAGACAACAGGTAAAAATATCGTTGATAAAGGTATAACCTACAGCTTTATACTTTCGTGCCTTCATTATTTAAATGATAAATTGATAAATTCAGTATTAGTTTAACATATTCTGTAAAGAAAAAGAAAAACTTTAAAAATAATTTTCATCAATGAATGAATTTTCAAGTGGTATTGATGATTTAATGTCCTTTATAATATCTAAATATTTACTTTTAATTTTTACAATTCCTACTTATGCTTTGTTCTCGAATGTATATTCGTGTCCACATATGTATACAAATTTGTATTCATTGTTAATTTGCATTCATTTGTAAATAAATAGTAACCCTGCAAAAGTTATAAATCCCTTTATAGTATTGTCGTGTTACGGGTTGTTGTATTTATTTCACAGAAAGTTAAAATACTCTTATGTTCCTTACCTGATAACAATAGAACCGTGTTATTGGTAGTTTTTATATTAAAAGCGTCAGTGTTGAATGGCATCGGTCACGTATTAACACCACTCTAATCTCATTAAGTGTCCTATAGTTTAAATGTGCTATATGAGAACAATAATAAGTGTACAGTAGTTTTCCCTTACTTCCCTATTGCAGATGTTTTTATATGATAACGACGTTGTTTGAATGCTATATTGCTATAATCAAATGTATGCAGCGAAATACTTGCAATTCGAAGTTGAAATCGACATATTATTGATTGTAATATTCCGCAATTAACACGTTGAATGCCCGCTAATTTTAAAAGACTTGCACGTAACGGCAATATGAATTTGTTATTATGCGTTACAGAAGTCGTCCATTATGGCATATTTTTTTGGTCGGCATATTTCATTACTGCATATGACCCTACGTCATTATTTAGTACGGCATATTTCAATATGGCATGTGGTATACTTCCGCATATTTCATTACTGCATATTTTGGGAAGGTATACAAAACAAATCGGGAAAAACATTAAAAACAAAATTTAGGTTAAGAAAATTTAATTTTTTTCCTAAAAATTGGATACATTTTACCGAATAAAAATGCCCAATCCTGTTATGGCTACTCTTATTTGTGTGCGTTATATAAATATAGCGCTCACGAATGAGAATCCCCATAATAGGCACAAAACGGCTAATTTCAAAACGACAGATGATGAAAATCGACAAATGTGATGGAAAAGGGATTCTTAAATGGTTTTTAGACCAAGTTCTGGAATACGGCCAATTTGGGTGGTACCTAGATATTTTTTAACCGATTTAGGTTAAATTCAGTAGGTGCAATGAAAATAAAGTTCTTAAATAATTGTTGATGAAGTGATGGACTATGGCCAATTAAGGTAGGCCATGGCTCGATAGAATCTTGCTTTACCTATTGGAATTTTCTTATCGTAAATATAATTTTTTTATTATTATTACAAAGAATTATGTTTATTTGAAATATTAGGTTATTCCGGAATTAACCAGATAGATAAATATTTACGAATAGGTGAACTGTGTTTATGTTTTCTTTTAATTTTTATTTGTATGTATATAAAATATATAATTTGATTAAATATCAAAAAAAAATTAAAAATTATTTCAAGAAGTATTCGACTTACTAGCACACTCTAAGATTTGCTGTTTTCTGATTATGAGATCCGTTCTATCTATTGTATGATAAATGTAAAACATAAAATTTCATCATAAATATTAAAAAAAAATTACAATCACATTTCTATAAATCGGATTTAATCATATTTGGTTAAGAAATAGCCACGGTTTAAATGTTCTAAACAAGTGTACCATACTGCCGTACTAAACATGTTTTACATAATTACAGAAGATGCATTTTGAGGAAAACGATGTTAAAGTTAAGAAATTAGTGTGAAACCTTTTTTTTTATTATGTGTTTCTCAAATTTAGGTTTAATTATGCGTTACATATTATGTTGAAATATTATTTAGAATAGATATATTAAAGTCTGTAATCGTGTACAACGCATCGTACTGGGGGCCACCGGTAATCTCACGTCATTCAGCGTGTAAAAATGAAATTTATTTGGTTTGTTCGGTTTTGTAATGTACGAATTAAGCAATTTCTTTGACGAATTGTTGTGATTCTTTAAGAATTCCTTATCCTGGTAGAAATAAACGTACTCGCATGTGCATGATAAAACGATCATTGTGTGAAGAAATGTGCCATTGTATCTATACATCTTGAAGTGGAAGTATATTAGTATACTATTGCAAACTAGCTGCCCTATCTTGTAAATGTCACACCTTATGTAATCGTAATATTAAAATAATTAAAAATTAGTTTTTTAACGGATTCAGATACATCACGTAAACTAATTTTAACCAGTGACGTTTACTAATAAAATCCCTTGCAAAATATGATATTATAATTGTTTATTCAAACCTCATTTTATTAAAATTCAAAAGCTATTCATTCGGTTATTTAATTGAGATCACACTCATTTTGAACATAATTGAATTTCGATCTATAAATTCTTTGTACTTAATTCAATTTATGTTTTATTTGTTTCCTGCGTTTACAATACATAGCAAAAAATTCTAGTCGCCTTTTGTCTTTGAATTACTTATAGTTGAATTATCCGTTTCAATAACATATTTTAACTGTAACCAAATATAAAAGAATTGTATATTATAGTAAAACACAAAAACATAAAAATATTATTGGACCACCCTCTGTAAATATTCCCTTTATTATATTCAGTTGTGTTATTATTTGTGAAATAATTTGAGCCAGTTCAATTAACTTGAATATAAAAGTTTTTCTTAAGGGCAAAGTTTTTACCCGCGTATATAGTGAATATTTTATATGTTTTTTCTATTTAATGATCTGTCTTCCATAATAATTAATAACCAATTTGATAATCGCATTTTCCTTAGGACTCAACTTCGATATTTTATTTAAAACTTTATTATAATGTTGACTTTTTATCCATCGTTGAAGATTCCGCCGTTTAAGGAAACTTAGGAAGGAAAATTTAAGGAAAAGTTTATATCTAGTCTAGGCATATGTATTACGGTTTACTTTTTGCCATTAATGTCAACCATTCCACTACATTTCGGACGGGGTTGAAATTTCATCTCTTAAGGCTGAACCAGCGAGTTAGTAAGAATTTAATGTAACTCTGTAAAGACTTTTAATTTTGCTGGTCAGCAAATTTTTAACAACCTTCCGATTTTGAAAAATAACTTGTCATCTTACGCCAACTTAACGAAGATAGTGTCAAAATACTCAGCGCTGAATAGGATTTTAATTCACTATGGGTATATTATAGAAGATTTTTTTTTTTTCAAAAGAATAATATTACGGTACTTATGAAAAAACAGATTTGTATATTGAAAAATCTTATCAAACAACAATACGTACGACGAGATAAGGAATGTTGGTATTTCGTCAATACAAGCAAGTCAAACTGAATTATTTCATGGTGGAAACGATTAAGAAAAATAAATAAAACTGCTGCTAAGTATACAAAGATGTCAATCGTTTGAGTATCAATTATTGTTGGTTCAGCATTATATAATTTGTCAAATAGATATTTTAAATTGTTACGTGGGTCATCATTTTTCGGCAATAAAAATGCGGAAGAATTCAAAATTAAAATTACAAATATTAGTTTGCCATCAAATTATATTGTACAATATCAATATTAGGCAATATTTGTCAACGGAAGACCTCCCTCTGCCCAAAAATGGTTAAGGTCTTTTAGGGCTTGTTTGGACACAAATTGAAGCCTCATCTCTTGTTTCTGAAGCAGTGTGACACTTTTTGAAAACTCATGACGGTGGACCAATATGCCGGCAGCAAGGCGACGATCATCCCTGAGATTGTAGTCTTATTACAATTATGCTCGGCCAAGTCATAATAATATCCCAAGTAACAATTTGATATCAGAATCGTGAAATCAGAAAAAATACACAAATTAGTTATATATGTTAAATAGATATTCAATAAGTTTTTAAAACGTTGTGGCAGTGAAAAATAAAAGCTAATTAACTTAATTAGGTATAAGACATTCCAGCAGGGATTTTTTTATACGCCATAAAGTAAAACAGTCGGGAGAAAAGCAATTTAGCTGTAATAGTCAACTAAACAAATATGACAGCTATAATACTTTATTTATTTTTTTGTGTAATTTTCAAACATATTTGCATTTAATCAATATTATTGTTAAAATAACAAAATAGTTAGAAAACAAGTCTAAAAGAAATTTATAAGTAATTTTGGAGGTGGAAAAGGATTTTTTCGGCCATGATTGTTTACGGATACAAAAATCCAATATGCTATGCGGTCTAATTTTGCGCTTTATGACATAAAATCAAATAAGTCGAATATAATGGCGAACAAACATTTATATAATTTTTTACAATTTTATTTAGTTATTATTTTATAATTTTATATATTTACTAATTTATTATTTATAATAATTGTAAATAGTGATGTGGTATCTTGCAAATGAGTCGTTCCAAATGCTCTGTTTGAAGAGGCATCTTGCAATTGACTAGTACAAGTTGATGTTGATGGGTGTAACGTAACAGTAAGACTTGGTGGTTTTTCCATTGTTTTTTTGCGACTATCGACCACATCTTGCAACAAAGGAATATTTGATATATCTTAATTTAAAAAAAAATCATTAAACAATTAACAAAAACTAACAAAATTATTTGCTTTACTTGCTCTTCGGAAGTGGCTCGTTCTTCTAACCTTTGCATACCCTGTACTGCCAGCTGATACTCCGAATATTTGGAGAGCAAGCGTGCCAGTTCTTAGCACCGTGAATTATCGGCTTTTTGCTCTGTAATCTAACCTTTGATATTTGAGGAACACTTTGGTGTCCGGTGGATAATGAACGATACCATTATTTTCGTCTCCTTCAAACCAGCACGCCGGACATACAAACAATTCCTTCTTGCTTACAGTTTCGGGAACACAGAAAACCTAATAATCATAACAAACCTACAAATAATACTCTTTAATATTAAATAAATCTTAAATCACTAGAAAAAATGATTTCATAGCAAACACTTACCATTATTAAAGATAAAATGCACTGTTTCAGTAATTACCGCGTTAATCTGACAATAATGTTGAATAACAAATTATAGAAATCCAACTTGATATGTCAATTGGTTTGGAAAAGGAAAAACTGCTTAACTCAAAGCAAAATTACTTATCTAACAACGAAACTGCTTAACACACAGCGAGATTTATATGAGTAAACTAAACGTGGATAAAAAAGGAAAACTGCTTAACTCAAAGCAAAATTGTTCAACACACAGCAAAACTGCTTAAAACACCGCAGAATCTAAATGTGTACTATGTGTAAATTTATAACTAAAACAATGTTGGTAACCCTCTGATGAAGACATTAAATAATACAGGTCCTAGATGGGAGCCTGAGGCACTCCAGAATGAACTTCAATCATCTTAGATGTAAACCCCTTAATTTGAATTACCTGCTTCCGATCACGCAGATACGATCCAATCCAATCCAAAAACAATTTACTCACTCCAAATCTGTCCAGTTTGGCAAGAAGTAACTCAAACTGAGGTGAGTCAAATGCTTTCGCAAAATCAGTGAAAACCACATCAAGCTGACATTTAGAGTCAAAGGCACTGAATACTTTAGATGTTAAACTTAAAAGATTTGTAGTGGTAGAACGATGCCTGGCGAATCCATGTTGTTGAAGTGATAATAAAGGTTTAACATTAAAATACAAATAAGCTCAAATAATTTTGGAATTGATGATAATATAGATATGCCACGATAATTTTTAATGTTGCTCCGTTTTCCGGATTTAAAAATGGGAATTATAATTGACTTTTTCCATACCAACGGAAATACACCACTCTTCAGAGAGGCATTAAATATCAGAGATAGTGGTAATGATAGCGAGCTGTTAAGATCTTTAAGTATTTTTGCAGGTATGTTATCAAAACCACATCCCGATTTCATCTTGGATATACCAAGGCTGACATCTTTTACTGAAATATAAGGTATGTCAATTAAATTTTGATGATGCGAACTACGAGGTCCTAATGAAATATCAATAGCATTATCATTGTATTTTTGATAGACTGATTGGAAAAATTCAGCAAATAATTCCTGAGGACATATGTGAATTCAGGCAGTTACATCATTTAACGGCATCATTTGTTGATAACCAGAACATTTTCTTGTGACATCAACAAAAGGCCAAAATAGTTTTGGGTTTGAAATTAAATTATTTTCCAGTCGTGAAATATAGTTCCTATAGGCTCGGCGTTGTTCCTGATCAAATGCCCGGCGTAGTTGTAGAAAAGTATTTAGGCAACCCAAGTTATCACCAAATTCTTTGGCAAATGTGTGTGCCTTACTTTTTTTTGTTTTTTAAATTGACCAAATTGTTGTCAAACCATGGAGGATGGTTATTCTTACGATCGTAGCATTTAGTTACATGTTTGTCGAAAGCATCAAATAAAACCAAATAAAATGAGTCGACTAGAGCATTAACATCACTCCATTTAGAATTGAAAGTTACTTCCCAATCCACCAATTCAAAAAACTCCTGCAGACCGGCAATATCAGCCTTATTAAAATTGTAATTTAACCTTGGTTGTGCATTGTTGATGAATTTACAAAACAGCTCCTGGCAGTCAAAGTTAATTTCCAATCCACTGTGGTGAAATCTATCCGGAACAAAAGGTTCCAACGACTTAGTAACCAATCCACAATTAGGATCATTCAATAAAACTAGATCCATAATTCTACTATTCAAGTTAGCAACTTTACAAATTTGATGTAAATTTAAAGACAACATGGCATCAATAAAAATAACAGAAGCAGTTTCATCATCATCAGTACACCAACATAAACCCGGAAGATTGAAGTCACCCAATACACATATGGTGTCATGTGCGTTACACTGCGATACAAAATAATAAATATTTGCACAGTGTAAGCTATAAACCTCAGCAGAGTTTAGAGGTGGGACGTATGCAGCATATAAATATAATGATTTCACTGTCCAAGATAATTTCACAGCAACATATTCCACAGTAATATTCGGACATACTACATCACAGTTTATAATTGAATTATGCACAGCTACAAGAACTCCACCACCATCAGATTTATCACTTGTTAGGCTGGAACGGTCACATCTATTAACGTTACATAATTATCATCAAAAAATTCAGAACTTAAAACAGCAGGTTTCATCCATGTTTCAGATAAAACATATATCGGATAACATGACGACGATAGAAATAATGAAAACTGCGTTGATTTTGTACGCATACCACCAACATTTTGATAATAGATTGAGATTGAATTATAGGCATTGATTTAAATGTCAATTTAGAGCACACACCACCAACATTTTGATAAAAAATAGTGCTAACCTCTTTAAATTCCAAATTCATTTTGTTAGAGCTGAGCGTGGGACTAAAAAATTATTGTTCATTGATTTCCGACGTGAATTTAAAAATATTTTTATTTCATAGAACACTTATTAGCTCATCTGCTCAGAATACTAGAACTCGGAGGAAACTCTGTGAGCTGGTCAATCTTCAATAAAGTAAACAACTAAAATCCGTATTTTACAGGAATGTTAATTATTCTGGCCCAATAACAGATGAATGGACCTCGTAGTTTTTTAATCCAAATAATTTTATTTCATAGAAGACTTATTAGCTCATCTCTGACATCCTGTTAAAGTTAGCCGAAAGTTTCCAGCCGAAAGTGAAAAGTCGATAATGCAGATTATGTTATTGACATTCCAGCCGAAAATAAATCAGCCTCTAGAGTGTTATGTCTAGAGATAGATTGGATTGATGTGACTTGTCAATAGCTATCGCAGGAAAAAAATTGAGTTCAAGTTTCCCGTGGGAAATCTCGGAAAATTCGATTTTCAAAAAATTATTAGAAAATTTGTATAAAATCAGCCTCTAGAGTGTTATGTCTCGAGATGGATTCAATTGATGTGATTACTCAATAGCTATCGCAGGAAAAAAATTCAGTTCAAGTTTCCCGTGGGAAATATCGGAAAATTCAAAAAAGTTTCCAGCCGAAAGTAAGAAATGGATGAATAAAATCAGCCTCTAGAGTGTTATGTCTGGAGATGGATTGGATTGATGTGACTTGTCAATAGCTATCGCAGGAAAAAAATTCAGTACTCTAAAGGCTGATTTTATTCCAATTTTGTATATTCTTCTGATTTTCCGATATTTTCTACGAAGCAAAGTTTTACACGTAAATTTATTTACAAAAATTTATATTTATAGATTTCTACGAGTATGTATCCTATTTATTTTCGGCTGACAACTACTAAATTTTTTATTTTCGGCTTGAATGTTATATCATAATCTGCATTATCGACTTTTAACTTTCGGCTGGAAACTTTCGGCTGGGATTAGACAATCTGCATTACAATTTTTTTTTACTTTCGGCTGGACTAACACAATCTGCATTATCGACTTTTCACTTTCGGCTGGCAACTTTCGGCTAACTTTAACAGTATATCTCTGACGCTGCGCAGAATACGAGAACTCGGAGAAAACTCTGTGAGCTGGTCAATCTTCAATAAAGTAAACAACTAAAATCCGTATTTTACAGGAATACTAATTATTCTGGCCCAATAACAGATGAATGAACCTCGTAGTTTTTTAATCTAAATAATTTTATTTCATAGAAGACTTATTAGCTCATCTGCACAGAAAACGAGAATCTGGAGAAAACTCTGCCAATCTTCTATACAGAGACCAACTAAAATTCGATAATGTCTCATGATGCGACAGCCCAAACTTATTTTCACTTTGTTCACTAGTTGTTGTTTCTCTTTTAAATGGTATCTAAATTTTTGATTTCCTTACATATTTTTTTGTTAATCTAACAAATTTTGTATCCATATACATTTTGTTAATTTTCACTTTTTGTTTAAAACTTCACATTTCTCAGCTATTCACTGAGAAAAAATACAATGTATTTTAGGGCTGAACCAAAATTTCATAAAACTGTTTTTTACAATTATAGTATTTCTTAGAATCTGCTCCTTCTATGTTTAATAAGATGCCTATTGCCATTCGTACTTTAAAGTTTAAGAACAATGTTATTTCTTCCCTGAAAAATTAAATCTTTCAGCATAGCTCAGTTAAATTCTTATTTGATCGCATTACTTAATGTGTGTCTTTTCAACGCCGGTGTGATTTGATTTTAAAAAAATTGGAGGAGAGGTGGGGTGGTTCCAGATCATAACATTTTTCTTTATGCGTACTTAATTTTAATTTCACATGTTAAATTTGAGAAAAAAAAAACAAAAATAAATAAATCTCACCGTCGCCAAACCGACGTGAAAAATTTAAGTTGATTTTCTTTTTTCAAACAACGCGGGTAGTATACTAACCCCAATAAACCTAACTTTAATTCTTGAATACTTTAAAAACGAAGCCTATTCATATCGCACCACAAACTAAATTAAAAAATGGTTTATTATTTTCATTTTGGAAAATCTTTCGATTAGACTCTGCTCTAACTTTATAATAGGTGCAAGAATTTCAGAAACACTTTTCACTTATTTGTTTCCATTAATAATACAAATATTTAAGACTTTTTAAATTTTTAAATTTGGTATACATGACCTTACTTAACCACTTATTTTGCTTATAAACTAATTAAATATATTTTGTTTCAGTAATAATTCTTGAATACGTACAAATTTTATTTATTATATATTTATAGAACTTCTTTCAAATTTATTATTAGTCGCATACTTGAAATCGCAAAATACAATGTAAAATAATGATACTTTTTTCAGTTTTCATTATCATCGCACTAGAATCGCACCCTAGCTATTGAAATTTAATATTTTCAATACCAATAATATTTGAGCTTGTATTATGCAACACACCGCATTAATTCATACGTCGGTGTTGTGCAATTACGCCTATTTTACGAGATTGTCTACTTGCAAATGTCGATAATAGCGTAGAAAATAGTTTTCGACGTAGACAATGTAGACAATATGTAGAATTTCTCTGGAATACGAAGAAACGCTAAAAATTATGAACACAATTTATTTATTTGTATAAGGCGTACTATATCTTTTATATGTACACCGACGTTCCGATAGCTTTTATTTATAAAAAAAACAGAGGAAAAATGTTCAATGGGGTTTAAAACCAACCGCAAAACATTCATTCAGTTAAATTTGTATTATGAAAATTAAATACTTAAAAGAATACTTTCTATTATTTAACTGTTAGTTGGTACTTTTTTTAACCAACCACAAAAAAATTACTAACTTCAGAATTTTAGATACTATATAGATGGAATACATATATAAAAACCCGTCCACATCAGTGATGGAAAATTGCATTTTTGGAATTGTACTAAAAATTGAAATGATATTGTACTAAATTGAGTTGAATTGTACTTATTTTTTTTAATGTTGTTTTTTATATCAAAGAAGTACCCAAAAATTGTAGCTGCCGTTAAGAATTCGGCCGCTGCATGTTTTTTACTGCAACCTCAAGTCGGGCAAACATTAAATCTTGTAGCCAAAGCAGTGTAATCTAGAAATTGTGAGTGCTTTTGGAGAACTTTAGTTGGTCAGATTCAAACTACCTTTTTTGGTACATCTAAGTCTTGATACTACCGTTAAACAGCAATAATACTCTATATTCAAATGCTCTTAAGAAAGGCAATGCTTATCCACTGGATTCGTTTATATCAAAGCAGCTGAAAGAAAAACGAAAAATGAAGAACTACTTTAATTCCGTAGCAAATGCACTTAACAAGCTACTTGCTGAATGAACCCCAGATTGTGTGACGGACTTGTTGAAAGAGCATTCCAATGATTTAAACCTTTTAAAAAAACGTTAACACGAGTACCCTAAATGATTGAGAACACTTCCTATATTTCCTATCGCAAACATAATGTCACTGCGCAAGGTATGACTAGCATTATGGGCAACGCCTAAGTAAAGCTTAGTGATACTATAAAAAAAAAACATATCAGCACTATATTGTTCAGCCTCTAAGGTAGTATAGGATTTAGTTAAAGAGATTGTTTAAAGTATGTATATTCAAACTCAAAATGTACAACTTTAGAAAAATTGTTAGAAAGAATTTCAATAACAAGCAGCTTAACAAACGTGGTATCAAAAAGCGTTAAGGAAAGAGTGTGGGAAGATTTAGTTCAATGAGAATATCGCGCAACGCTTATTATTTTAATTTATTTTGTTGTGCAGAATAATTTATTATCATATTTTCTCTGGATTATAAATAAGCAAATACTATTAATCCAGTTGTTTAACAACCGTCGACGTTTCAGCGGTATACTCCGCCATTTTAAATGGTACAATTTATACAATGTATTATATTGACTATTTCCCTAAATTAACTAGGGTATATAATTTAAGCTATATATTTATAATTTGCTAACTATAAATTTGCTAGCTATACAAATTTGGAAACTTCTTGGCATTTAATAAATTTTGAGATGAATTTTAATGTTTCTTGATATAAAAGCTTTCCAAAACTAGCCTTTTATTGAGATTTTGCTCCTTATCAAGTATTTCAGCGTCATTTAAAGATAGTAGATCGGAGGATAGGTTTATGTATGTGAAGTTGGCTCAAAATTCATCCCAAAAAAGCGCAGGGGTAATACTAAAATAAAATTTTTCTTTATGATTCAGTGTCAGCCCAAAAAAAGGTATATCGTGATAAAATTTAATATGTCAGCCCAAAAAAAAAAAAAAAAAATCCTCATACTTTGGTGTCAGCCCAAAAAAAGATGTATAACACGTCACACAGTTAATAATGTCAGCCCAAAAAAATTTCTATCATGATAGCAAAATTTATAACACAGACTCTCATCCCAAAAATAAAACTATCAATGGAAAGGAAACACGAAATGGAAACATCGAAAGGAAATACTAGAATAACTAAGGAGAACTTTGTAAATTTCCGCAATGCAACTGAGTATTTTCTCGAGTACTGTGTTGTTGGCACCAGTCTCTTCATGAGTTTTTATTAGGCCTATCAATTGTTGGTACTCTGGAATATTTTCAGAATTTTGTGATGGGGATAGCAAGGTCAAACATGGCTGGAAATCCTTGTGAGTCGTATTTAATTTGATTTTCGCAATGCAACTGAGTATTTTCTCAAGTACTGTGTTATTGGCACCAATATCCTGATGATTTTTTATTGGGTCTATCGATTATGTGTTCTCTGGAACATTTTCAGAATTTTGTGATGGGGATAGCACGGTCAAACATGTCTAAAAATCCTTATGAGCCGTATTTAATTTGATTTTTGCAATTCTACTGAGTATTTTCTCAAGTACTGTGTTGTTGGCACCAATCTCCTGATGATTTTTTATTAGGCTTATCAATTGTGAGTACTCTGAAACATTTTCAAAATTGCAAAAATCAAATTAAATACTGCTCACAAGGATTTCCAGTCATATTTGACCATGCTATCCCCATCACAAAATTCTGAAAATGTTCCAGAATACCAACAATTGATAGGCCTAATAAAAAATCATCAGGAGATTGGTGCCAACAACACAGTACTAGAGAAAATACTCTGTTGCATTGCGAAAATTTACATAGTTCTCCTTAGTTATTCCAGTACATTTCCTTTCCCATGATAGTTTTATTTTTGGGCTGAGAGTCTGTCGTGATAAATTTTGCTATCATGATAGAAATTTATTTGGGCTGACATTATTAATTGGATTATTATTATTTTTTTTGTTTGTTAATATAAATTCAAATAGGAAGCGGTGAAATAAAATAACTTATGAATTTATGGTGCCATAATTTTTAGCATTCTGTAAAATGTATTTATCTATTTAAAAAAAAAAACCTATCAAAATTTATTATAGAAATCTATCGTGACATTATATGGACTATTATTTTACTCTCATGATAGTTTACTTTGTTTCATAAGATTTGAAGTGGTGTTGCCAACGTTAACTATCATAATTTTTTGGGATAGAATTTTGGGCCAACTTCACGAAGGTGATAGGTTTGACGGAAGATGCTTCCAACACTTTAGTTTCCATGTGTTCAATCAATAGGTTTGCCACAGTCGGAATAACTGGCGAACCTATCGATCAACCAAGCGCTTGCCTAAAACATCTTTCTCCAAAACTAAATTACATATGATCAATCACTAATTTTAATGCTTCTACAAAATTATTTAACTCCAAATTTGTATTACTATGTGTTTTAATGTTATTCCAAAGTTGTTTAACCAAAAATATTAGCAAAGATGAGTCAACGTTCGTGAACAATGAAACCATATTTAAAGCAATTTGTTAGTATAGATATATTTCTAATTTAATTTTTAAAATATTCCGCGTTTTTACAGCCGAAAGTTATTTCCCACATAACAATTTGAAATATTAGACAAAAATTCAGATAAATTATACAATAGAGAACCTAAACAGCGTATGATTGGTCGCAAAAAATACCAACTTTGGGCACTTTTGGCAGACCATATAATTCTGTGCTCAAAAGGCAAAACAAAAAACGAATTTAAAATTCAACTTTTTCTACCTCTCTAGAAAAATTATCAAATTTGATTTAGGCTGTTTTGCCTTTTGACCACAGAATATACGCCTGGTTATACCTTGGTAATTTTTGATGGATTTTTTATTAATTTTTTCCCGAAGGTTCCAGACGGAATGAATATATTTAATTTTGACCAACATTCCGCATTTCTCTTATACTCTGTTTCCATAAGTATCGTTAATTTACCCTTATCATTTTTCAATACATACAAATCGGGATGCTCATTCAGGAAACATTTTACCTTTTAACTATCTCGAATTGTCAACACATTCACCATCCTATTTCGAAATCACATTACGAGCCGTCTCATCAAATTATGATGTAGTACTCTTCATATTTGATAAATTTACAAACTCACCTTGTAACGAAAATCTCTTGCTCTTCTTATTTGACTTAAACTATAACGAGTTATCTGAATTTTTGCTGCAGATTCAAGTGTCTGTCTTATTTCCGACACTGCTACCTTTGACTTATTATTATATTTCCGTTAAACTGAGTATTTTTCATTTTAAAAATTCTACCCTAGTTACGTTAGGAAAACATACGTTATCAAAAGTTTTCATTTAAACTATTGTATAAATTGTGACAATGGCGGTCGGAACGTCGGATTTTTTTTATTAAGGAATTAATAAAAAATTAAGCAACAAAAACCACAAATTAATTAATTAATGAGATACTACTAAAAATTTGAAGATTTATGTTTAATTTATGTATCGTACCTCGTATACAATTTTTATAATTTTCAGTTACTTGAATTTGTTCTTTTAAATTTAATTAGGCAAAAAACGCATAAGGAAAACTGTTTAATGATTTCAGATTGTACTGAATTTCACTGTAATGTACTATTGTACTTTTACAAATGAATTGTATCGAAAAAAGTACAATTGTACCTAAAATTCCATCACTGGTCCACATATATAAAAACGAAAATAGATTTAACCAAAGATGCGCTAGCATTGGTGAACCAATCACAAGAATTTGAAGCACCTTCCGTTAAATTTAGTACGATCAAAAACAAATTTTATTGAAAAATATAACTAACATAACTTTATAATTTTATGTACCATAATTTATTAATTAATTTTAAGACTAAGTATCTAACGAATTTAAATAATTTGGTGGCAGGGTAATATTTTTTGATTTTAATTTTAAAATCTTCTGCAGTTAAAAGATTTGTCACAAAATTAGACGAGTAATATAAAGCTGACACACAGCTGCAAAAGAATGACGTCTTTGTGTACTGTCGGAAGATCGTATATCCTTAGAGTCGTATCATTTTAGCTTCTATGGTTCTTCGCAACAGATTTATTTATTGTGCTTTTTCGTTTGCTTTTTCCGAACATGAAATAATTCGATTTAAATTTGTTTGTATTGACGAAATACCAGCTTTGCTTATCTCGACTAACGTGTATCTGTTTAATAAGAGCAAGTCACATTCACAAACTACTTGAAATTTAATCTCTTTGTATTAATGAACATTAACACATTAAATTAAGCACCTCTGCAACTCCGGGAATATTTGCTTTCTCAAATTATTTGTTTAGTGGAATATTATGAAATCTTTTGCATTGCGATTTAGTGTTAAAGTATTACGAAAATCCTATAATTTTCGTAATACTTTGACACTAACTCGAAATACGAACGTAAACGTAAAAGTTCAAGAATAGCTGCAAATGATAAACTTTTATCAAGTGATAAATACTCCAAAATTTAACAGATTCTTAATGTCTTAGTTCATACCATCTAATCTAACTGATTGATCTGTGATTGCAACGTCAGGAGAAAATCGTGGGTGGCTTTAGTTTTACTACAATTTATTTTTATCGTTTTTAAGTTTTAATTAGCACTAGATCATTATTAGCACAGTTTGAGTTAGATTTTTCTAAATGTACGTAATTTAGATAAACAGTACCATAAGCATATAGGAAAACTTCCGCTTTTAAATTACAGGAAGGTAAGTCCTTAGACATTTATTAGATATAAGAGGGAACAGGAATGCACTACAATTCATGTCAACAATGCTACTTTTGATGTCTTCTATTATGACTTGTTGTTTCCTTGATAGATAGATATACTCACTCAACAATTTTAACGCTGATCCGTTAAGTTTAGCACTTTTATCACTTTAGTCATCTGAGCATCCACACTGATGATTGAAATAAATCTGGTTGCTACTCAGGTGATTTGTTATAAAGAAATTATTCATTCAGTCACGTTATTATATAGAAAACTCGAAAGATATTAATAACGATCTAAATTTAATCAGGAATTCCGAATTATTTGTTATATGGCTTTTATTTTCGTCCTCATGAAGATAAATGCATTATTAAGCGCCAACAAGTTAGATTGTGGATAAAGACAACAAACATATACAATCAATATAAATATATTCGCGGACAGGATCATAATTCGTAGCATATCCCTTACAAAAATTCCTCAGCCACCGCCAATTCTAAAATCTCTCAGATATATAAATTCTTTGAGTAATAATGTCCGAAATCATTTAAAATGCCTCAGTTTGTTTTATTTTAAATTAGTTCAAACCCCTGGGTTTTGAAATATAAAATATTTTAACCTGTTTTCACGCAAACTTTACCAATAAGATCACAAAAGTTAATACGAAATGAGTTTGAATTCCTTCCAATTCTTATCTAAATTTTATTTGTCTTAATTTCAAGAAAATACCTTTATTAACACCAGATAAATGCAGCTATACTCTTCATGTATATGGATTTCACAACTTTAGAGCCTTAGGGAGTTGCATAAATTAAGAATTCCGCTTGTTCAGTAACATTACCATTACATTTTTACCAAATTAGAATTTTTTTTTATTTATTTCTTTATTTCTTTATTTCAACTTATAACTTAATAATAATACAAACAAATTATAAACTAATTAACATATTATAGTTGAACAAAGTAAAGCTCCGTTTAGATGAAAATCTGTGGTGGAGCAAATAAACAATTTAAACATGCTATTCTATAAAATCTTTGGACACATTGAGTTAAATATATATTACACAATAGTTTTCTTATTTATATATGTACATATATATGGAAAAAAAATAATAATTACACTTAGTTGCCTTTAAATTTACAATTGTTTAATGTTTACGATAACAGCTTTAATTGGTGAAATTACCCGAAGCTATATAATGTTAATTTCAGAAAAATCTTTCAACATTTTCTATGTTGAGCAGCCAATTTCGAACGTCCCTCTCAAATTTATGTTTACGTCCAATCGTTAGAATTTTTATATCTTTAGGTAAAATATGAAAAAAATACGGTGCCATATAAAGATAAAATCTTCTAAACTTCTCACAATTGCAACGGAAATCAGCATTATAGTAATTTGGATTTCTTGTATTATACACCTGTGTAATCCAATTGTGAAAACTGTTACTACGGATAAAAAACATTTTCAAGACTTTGTATATGTAAAGATATCTAAGTGGTAGCAAATTTAGTTGTCGAAACATAGGAATTGATGGTGTTGTTTGAGGAAGGTGGTATATTAATTTAATAATCCTTTTCTGGGCAATATATAGACCTTCAATGTTACTAAAATAAGTGCCACCCCAACTGGATATTCCATACATTATTATTGATTCAACTATGGCGTGATATAGTTTCCGCAGAGTACTGTTTGGGCATAATTTCTTAAGATTATAGAATTTATGTATAGCACCAAGTACGTTTTTCCTAGTGACATTGAGATGAGACTTCCAATTTAGTTGAGCATCCACTGTTAAACCCAAATATCTAAACTCGTTAACAAATTCAAGTGCAAAACACTGAGACGAGCAAATGATTGTATCACAGGGATGGACATGGTATTTTAAATGGTATACCGAAGAATTAGTGATATTCTTCCCAAATAGCATAACTTTTGATTTAACGTTTATAGCGAGCCGATGATGATAAAACCATTTACTTAGTTTGATTAAGTCGTTTTCAAGCATTAATTTAGTGTCGACATCGCTATTCGTACCATAGCTCAAAGCCAGATCATCAGCAAAGGCTGTGGCGTGTCCTAATAGATCAATACCGAAGATCGAATTAAAGTAGATTAAAAATAATAAAGGCCCCAGAACTGATCCTTGAGGAACGCCACAACTTATTAAACCTTCGCAGCTAGTTGCCTCACCTATTTTTACCACCTGACGACGATTTTCAATATAACTTGCAAACCAATCAAAAATGTTACCTCTAATACCAATTTTAGCTAACTTCAATAAAAGCATCCCATGGTCAACAGTGTCAAACGCCTTTGCGATATCGACAAAAAAAGCTGTGGGTCTCCGAGTATCATTAATATGTTTATAAATCTCACTCAAGCAGTGCAAAAGAGCTTCTTCAGTTGATTTACCGGCAGTAAACCCAAATTGATTTTTATTTAAAAATTTAATCTTATCCAAATAACAAATTAACCGATACTTAACTAGTTTCTCAAAAATCTTGGAGAAAGTGCTTAGAAGCGAAATCGGCCTGTAATTATTTGGTTGTAATTCATCACCCTTCTTAAAAATGGGGATCACAACAGCTATTTTTAAATCATCTGGAAATTGACCGCTGTTCAAGCTAAGATTATATAGGTATTGCAGAACATCCACCAAATACCATGAACATATTTTAACTAAAAAATTATTAATGCCATCAAAGCCCTATGACCCTTTGTTATCTAATTGTTTTATCTCAGATAGGATTTCCGAAGAAGATATAGGCTCAAAGAAACAAGATGAACTGTAGTTTCTATCAGCTCCATAAATATACTTTTTAAATTCAATTGAAGTAACATCACTAGTAATTACATTAAAATTGGAGGTTGATCCTTGCGAAACTTTTACGAAATATTTGCAGAATTCATCAGAGATCGATTTTGGGGACGTGAGAATACTATTAGTATCAGCTTGATAAATTTGTTGTATTTGTTTATACATCCGATTACGTCCTAAAACTTCATCAATTATTTTCCATGTGTGCTTTGAATTCTTACTAGCCCAATCAAATTTGCTTTTGTAATAGTTATTTTTGACGATTTTTACATCCGCTTTAATATTTCCCGAAAGTTTTTTAACAAATTTTGCTAATTTAATATTATTTGGATGACATCTTAGTTTACGAGAAAATTTTTTTAATTTGTTAATTTTAAATAATAGATTAGGACTCATCCATGGCTTTAACTTATTTATTTTAGGAGGAGCAATAATGAATTTTGATGCGGCAATATGCGAGTTAAGTATAAACAAAAATTTTGCAAAAGCTAAACTGCAAATCCTTTCGCTATAAACAGAATCCCAACATTCAAACTTTAGAAAATTATTGAGTTTATCGTAACAAATTCTTGATTGATTCGAAGTATTAACAGAAACTGGTTGCCTGATGGATGAGGAAGAAATATTAACTTTGATCAAATTGTGGTCAGAAAAATGCATGGGCAGGTTACAAATATCAAATTTGAATAAATTTTCATTTTTAACAAAAACGTGATCCAAACATGTCTTCAACCTTGTTGGCTCATTTACAAGACTGACAAAACCATAGAATGCAAGCATTGTTTAGTATAGTTGTAGGATTCACTAGTATTTAAAAGGTTGATATTAATATCCCCTAAGATAACAATATTTTTGTTATTAAGTGAACACGCAGCAACCTTTCCAAATCATCACAAAATGAAATGATGTTACCATTATGAAAACGATATAAACAAATAAAGGTAAAGTTTCGTTTAGCTAGTTGAATATTTAAAACAAGAAGATCCGCTGAATTCCAATTGCAATGTTGATCCGTGAAATTTATCAAATTTTTACTTATAAAAACACCCACACCACCCGACCGATAATTATCATTACAGCACGCTCGAAAATTATACCCTGGCAAATTAAACTCTGAACATTCATTTGAATAAACCCAAATTTCGGATACAAAGATCAAATCAGGAAAATTAGTAAGACTCGCTACAAACAAGCTGAACGCATCAAAAGTTTCCCTTAAGCTACGAATATTTTGAATCAAAACTCTGAAAGAACTATCCATGATATACTTGAACACAAATCAATTTCAATAAATTACAAAGGAAAATTTTAATAAATAAAGCAGAAAATGTATAGTAGCGAGTCATTTTAATATTACGTTTAAAAATAAAAATAAAAATAAATGCGCGTACGATTACGCAAAAATTACAAAAATGTTGCGGTGAGATAGGTATTAAAATAAAACCCGAAACCGGCTTGACTATAAACACAAGCGAAAATACAAATAATTGAAAATTAAGCTTGAGAGAGAAATTCATATTTGTCGAACTAACGTAAATATCCAAAAAAATTAAAATTATACAGAACAGAGCAACACACAATCACACGCAGATGAAACGGTTTTATTTGTTTTTGTTGATAAAGTCTACCGAACAACTTCAAAACGATCAAAATGTTATGTATATGTAGCGAAATATCATTAATATAATCAATACGAATAGATAATGTACTGATATTTAACACATACACACAACACTGAACGGTACTCAACATAAACAATGTTGTCAACACAAATAAAGTTTGATCTGTCAAACTAATGTAAACAAAAACACATAATATAAAGTGATTTAAAAATAATAAAAATAAAAACTGAATGTAAAAAGGTAAGAAAACTATTTTACTTAACCTATTATTATATAATTTAAGAGCCCTGATCATCATCTTGGCAAGACGTGTTGTCCTCATCTGGATCTTCAAGATGTTTGAGCCGAAAAATATCACTCAGAGAACTTATCCGATGCGCATCTGATTCCGCAGATTTTCGCAGGTAAATTTGTCCATTTTTGCACCATAGATATCTGTACTTATGTTGTGTTTTGATAATTTTAGTTTCACGATACAATTTGGATTGGTAAGCTGTCAAATGGTGCATGATGTAAATTCGCTGATGTGGATGATTTTGCGGAAGGAAGATGTCCAAATCCTTCGTCGATAAATTTTTGTGTCTAATAGTTTGTGACAAAATGTTGTTTTTAACATCAACTGAATTTAGTAGAACAATAAAAAAATCTAATGTTGAATTCAGTGTTTTATTCAACGGTGTTGTGTTTTTGGTTGTAGTCTTTTGAATAGCTTCAATTGAGACAATATCCTCTGTTTGAATTGCTACTCCAATTTTGCTTAACGTAGCAACTATCATGCCACGAGTATCATCGTGTTTCAATGGTAAACCTCTGATGACAATGTTGTTTAAGTTTCGCAGTTGATTTGGCTTATCAATGCTGGCTTCAATTTGATTCAGTTTAGAGCTGTGAAGGTTAACCAGTTCTTCTAATTTATGCACTCTTACTTTTAAAGCTTTGTTCTCAGATACTAGAACCTCAAAATTTTGTTTCAACTGGTCAAGAGCAGATAATTTGCTATCCATTCGTTTGAGCTGGATCATTATATCGGATAAATTGATGTTTTCGGCGGATTCAATAATGTCTTTATCGCCATCCACAATCGATTTATTAGCAGTTACACGGCAGTCTCCGCAAAGCCAGCTCACAGAACGTTTTCTAATATCATTAAGAAGGTTTCTGGAAATTTGTGCACAGCTTATGTGGAAACAATTTTCGCATGGACCACCACATTTAACACCAGGAAAACGTTCATTGGTGATTTTGCTTGAACAAAGATGGCAGGTGGAAGACATGTTATCACGAATAATTAATACAGGACACAGTTTATTTACTAAATTTGACTAAATAAATAATTTGATTATTGCACCAAGATATTAGGCAAAATTCACTGACAATAACCTGCAGAAAATTACCATAATGACCTTTATCAGCCTTCAACACGTATACACATCGGGATTGTCACATAAAAGTCGTTTAGCTTTTTGAACTCGTCGAATTTGTAATATTTCGTCCTTATAGTGAACAATTTATTTTTGTCTAGTTATTGTTAAACTTAAAATATGTCAAAATGTTTACAAGTCCTGTTAGTAATGTTGATCGGTATTGTTTCGATTAATTTAGAATTGCCACGGTACAATTCTACGGTATAGGGAACAAAATCTTTCTTGAAAGTTATAACAAAATGTGTTACCTAATTTTAAGGTTTTTAAAACGTCTTAAGAAATTACCAAACCTCTTATAGATCTATGATCTATTTCTCTTCAATAATATTTTCGTGGCCCATAGCTCTGGAGAAGATTGTTTCGATTCCTTCCTCATTGGAAATTTTAATAGCAATAAAATCTTCTTATTTATGACTCTTGCCAGTGCCAATACTTTTTTTAAATAATTTTTTTGTAGCCGATGTACATCTCTGTTTCCAAAGTTTCTTCTTAATTGTTGGATAGAGTATTTTTTAGGTTGTAATTCCATTTTAACCCATTTAATTTTGAGGTTTTCGTTTTAAGCGTAGTGAAGCCTCACTAAAAACAAGAAAATCTCACACATTTTAAGTGCTAAATTTTCAATTTTGTAGGTGAAATAATTTTAAAAGGAAATCAAACAAACAACAAATTGCAATTAACGAAATTCAATTTCTAATTTTTGCAATTCTAATATTTTGAGCGTTGCAGTAAGCGAGTTTGTTCCGTATTTTCCGAACAGCTTATAGAAAATATATTATATGTTAAGCTGAATAAGTTAAATATGTATAGGTAAATGTTGTGCGGTCTCTAATCTATTTCTGTTGACAAAGACTACAAAGGCGATTGAGGCGAATTTCTTATAACATATTTTTTTAATGAAATTCATATCCGTAATAAATCAAAATCTTCTAGTTACAGGGAATTGTCAACGCATTATCTAATTATTTAGTTGTCTACATATTGTCTATATGAGTACATTATTACTTCATGCAGGTAGACTACGCGGCACAACACTGTTCATACTACCTCAGGCGTATCACAAGCCTCCAGGCATTAACCGTATTTATATCGTCATTAGGTTTCTCTTTTTCAATATGGCAATACTTTGTTGTTACTATTGTGTCGTACATTGTATAAACCGCTAATTTTTTGTTCTACATAAATTTCAATAATTCTCTACTCGCAAGCCATATCATCTTATGTCAAATTTATCATTTTTTTCAGGAGAGCAAATTGAAGACGAAAAAGGATTTTTGAAATATTGAGTAAGTATTTAAAGTGCAATTAATATGTATAACGGTCGATAAAAGGAGTAGTTTTAATTGAACATAATTGGAGTTGTTTTATCTATATAACTGTTATTTAGCTAGAAAAGCATTTTTGACATAAGATGTTTAAAAAAATTTCAAAATTGTACCCATATTTTCTTAACTCACTTTTCTTACTGTTCTTTTTATGTAAACTTAAGATCATTTAAAAATGCATTTTAGATAAAAATAAGACTTAAGGTATTTACATATTTCAGAAATAAAAAAAAAAACATAAATTCAATAGACTTTTATTACTCTATTATTATAATCAGGCTGATCCTCTGTCGGTAGATTTTTATGAAAGTCGTGATATGCTGAATCTATAAGATTGAGCATTTCCAGAAGATCTGTCTTTTTGGCAGCACTTATATTTACAGGGCGAGAGTAACATCGTTATAAATTATTCAAATCTACCAATGAGACACCCTGCTTTTTAATGTTTAATATATTGAATGGTGCCGACTCATAATTTGACCAAATTTTTCATATACAAAAGCTACTTAACTGCATTTCAAACCATTTTGTTTCCTTCCTCATCTGTTTTTCTCCATACAAACTTCTCATTACAAATAGAAGAAAAATTAAAATCACGATTTGGTCCATCTCTACTATACTTTAAATATTCGCTTAGAACTAACCGACCGTACAAACTGGTACCAGTCTCTGGGGTGGTGTATTGCAGTTTGAATTTTCTTCTTCTTACGAACTTTTTGTAGAATACTTTTTTCATTGGTTTAACATATTCGATATAAAAGGTCACTAAAATACATCAACAAAAAATGTGGATTATATATTTCAGATACAAATTTCATGAAATCCATTAACAAATGTGATTGTTCCATTTGAAACTGGGTATATAAAACTAAATTTCATATCATTAGCAGTGTTCCGCAATATTTCCGGGATTAAATTCACGGTTTAATTAAGAAATCCGACTCTAGAAGATATGGCTGAAGGAATTTTTCAGAACCGGAATTAATCAATATCTTATTAGGAACTACTTAAAGTTCAGATAATAAATTCTATTAAAAACCATCCACAAATGTGCTACCTAGTTCGATTGTTTAGGTAAAAAAAATATCACTAGTATAGTGTTCCGAAATATTTCTTGAATTTGGCTCCAATTTTATTTGAAAAATCCAACCACAAATGATATGACCCAAGAAATTTTCAGAGCGTGAATAATTCGATTTTCTCATATTCTCGGTTTTCTCGGTTTTATATTAGGAAATACAGATATAATAGGCTTAATAACTCAGATTACAAAATTTCACTAAGCACCATACAGAAACGTGTTCCATTTGGTGCTATACATTTAGCAAACCCTGGATTAGTTATATACATAAGCAAAACACAATTTCTCTTTGGCAAATCTAATTTTTTGATTTATGATTTGTATTTATAGACCAAAGTATCACTGGTAGTGTCCTGCAATATTTATTGAACTTGATGGCTATATTTTGTTTATGAAACTCTAATCCTACTCCAAAATGGAACTGGTGTGATAATGAATTAGTAGCAACACATCAAAATATAATGAATCAAGGTAGCGGGCTTGAAACTTTCTAGACGAGATTTCACGACGTTTGGTAATCAGTGGATGGTAATGTAACAAGTCACCACCAAACCAATGTTATATATCAAGTTTTATTTTTTTTTAAATCATTTCGAGACTTAAAAACGGTCCTGGTTTTTCTATGTCGAAATGTTCTGGTTTTTCCAAATGGTTTCCGAATTCGTCCAGATTTAATCGTTTTTCACTATGGTCACCCAAGGTTTGTACCAAAAATTAGAAACTTAGCGAATAAATTTATCCGATCATTTTGGCTTCGTTATACTGAGATTTTACTGTATTTAAAATAGTTAACTGTGATTTGTTTGCAGAAAATTTCATTCACAAAAAAACTGATCTTATGCCTATTCATTAATAGACTCTGTTGCGTGTCGTCCGGCAAATTTATTACTGATTCAAAAAATATTAAGAGTAAAATACCATTGATAGACTAGAGCATCTAAGCGCGATCAGCTATAATTGTATTGAAAGACTACGGTTTTGGTAGTGGCGCCACGAATTCATGGTGTCGGTATTAATACAAATGTCAGTCTTGATTGACTGATTTTTGATTTTGTTTTTAAATTGTATTTACATAAGCGATAAAATAATAAATTATAATTTTACTAATTGTTTGTATTTTTACAATATCAATGATAGTTCCATCTGTACTTGCAAATTAGAACCGCCCAATTTGTATTTGCAAATTACATATAATGGCGCCATTTGAACTTTCACTAAACTTAATAAAAACAAAGAATTTTCAATATATTTAGAGATTTGTTCACTAATCGCAATAATTCACTAATCTTGAAATAAAAAAGAATTAGCTAACTTTGAACTTCAAACACTTTAACTAATCTCGAAAAATTCACTACGGTCCTAGATATATGGGAGTACAGCACTGGTGCTAGTTCCATTTTCCCTAAAGTCGACATAAGATGTTATGACTTGTGAGTAGAGAATTAATGAAATCAGTAAATAAAGGGCAGGCACCCAAAATATGTCGCAAAATAAGGAAAAAACGATTTTATTGACGATAACTATGGTAGCATCAGTGACGACGAGTTTCGGTTCGGTATTTACGACGATGAAATACTTCCTTAAACTTCTTATAAAGGTAAATTGAACTATTACTACGCAGAGTTTTAAAGATAGTCAAACAAATTCTAAAATCATAATATTCATTTAGTCCACAGTAGAAATATGATCATATATTTTAATAGTTCCTTCGTTGAAAGCCCTTTCAAGCTTTTTAATATTACAGTCAAACGTTCCGAAAAATATTAGATCACCAAATAAAAAATGTGGCATTATATAAGATATAAACAATCTCTTTTTTAGTTCAGTAGATGGAGACTTGGTTGCCAATTTTAGCTTTCTTAAACAGAAATATATCTTCTTTACCAAATTGCTAATCTGACTATCCCAAGTGAGAGTATTGTTAATCATAATCCCAAGGTTTTTTATCCAACATCAGAATATTATACATTAACCCCATAAACATTAATCAACCGAATAGTACTGCAAATTGTATTACTGTATATCAACAGTGATTCGATTTTATTTACATTAGACCATTCCGAAATCCTACGTATGTCATCATTTATTTTACTTACACACTCAACAATGCTTCCATTGGAAGAATCTAAATAAATTTGAGCACATGATATTTACAGTAGAATAATGTTAATGATATATCATTAATATACATTGAAAATAACAGAAGTCCTAACACCGACCCTTGGAGCACTTCAAAACGCAACTTACGCCAATCCGAAAATAAGTTATTGTATTACAAAGAACTGCGGCTTCCTTTTTACAAAATTATTTCAGACCCTGAAAGTGCCATTTTTAGTTTAGAAGACAACGATCGTATTCATATTCGAAATAATTTTATAAATATTTTGACAAATTACAAAAACAGCACAAACATTCAAAATTTGACACCAAAAGAAAAAAGAATTATGACATACGTGAAACAAACGAAGGCGTTTTTGAAAGACAATCTGGACATTTTAGTGACAAAAGCAAACAAAGGAAACGTAACGGTTTCGACATTACGGACGGACTAAACTGAAAAAATCGATGGCTTACTTCACGACACATCGACATACGTTCAAATTTTTAAAGACAATTCTACGCCGATACAGACAAAAATTAACTTAGTAGTAAAAGAATGGGTGGAATTTGTCAATATCGCTTTGGTGACAAAGAAAAAGTGCAGTGTACCATACAAACCAATTAAAAGTTCGATAAATAGCCCGACATAAATCAAGTTTAGGAAAAACAAATTCATTTATTCTAAATTCTGAAGTCTAATTTCTTTAGATGTTAAATCTTTATTTATAAATGTTGATAGCCAAATTGTAAGAAATATTATCAGCCAAAATTGGAGAAAATCTAAAGAAAAATTCTAAATCTAAATTAACAAAAATTCAATTTTTTACTGCTTTAGATATTGTTTTAAAAAATTCGGAATTTTCTTTTGATAACAAAATTTATAAACAAACCTTTGGTTCCCCTATGGGTTCACCCATAAGTCCCATATTAGCTAATTTAGTAATGGAAAATTTAGAAAATTCAGTATTAAACTCTTTAGACTTGCAACCTCTATTAGAAGCGTTAAATTCAGCAAATAATAGAATAAAATTTACTTTAGAAAAAGAAGTCGATAACAAAATTGCTTTTTTGGACTTTTTGTTAATTCACGAACCAAATGGCAAAATTTCTTGTAATTGGTATCATAAAGATACCTGGTCAGGCAGATATATACATTTTCATTCTTGGCTCCCCATCACTTATAAAATTAACACTATACAAATTTTAACCCAAAAAATTATAAAGCTTTCCGATATACTAAATTTCACAAACAAAATTTTAAAAATTCTAAAAGATACATTAGTGCTTAACCAATATTCAGAAAAATTAATAAAAAAAGTAATTTGGAAAACAATAAATTTTCATAGAAATATTATATCTAGACCAGAAAATGAAATCACAAACTTTTTGGCCATTTCATATACACAAAACCTTTATGAAAAAATTAAACGTCTGTTCCAAAATTATAATTTCAAAATTGTGAGATTGTGCAGCCACAAGTCTGAATGGAAATATTTTTTCCAAAATTAAAGACAAGGTACCAAGTCCGTTGTATAGTTGCAGCGCTACGTATACTGGACAGACAAAACAATTTTTGAAAAAAAAAAAAAGAATTTATCAACACAGATATGACACCAACAAAGATCTTAATTCAAATATTAGCGCACTTACACGGCATCTGAAAAATTCAAATCATTCAATCAATTTAGATAACGTCAAAATTCTCGATAAACAAACCATACATTACATATTAAATTAAGTTCAAATTCGATTAATATTGTGGAAGATTTATGCTTAAATTGGCAACTCGTATGAAAAATTGTTTAGTGCGTTTTCTTCAAAAATCGGTTTTAGTAACAAATGCTTGATTGTTTTATGTAGGGTGATGTTGTTTACGACGGCCGAGATGGACGTGTTTTAGTCTGTCTCCGTAAGTGAAATTTATTTTATTTCATTTAAATTAGTGAAAATTAATTAAATTAGTGTTACTATGTGTTGTGTTGTTAGGCAGTGTAATAGTGTATTGAAACAATAGTTTTGATGTGATGTGGTGTGTTGTTATATGTAGTGCAGAAGTGTTGTTTTTTATGTACATATATGTAAGTGTAGTGCAATTAATAGTTTTAAGGTGAAGTGATTATCGAGGAAAACGTGATCAAACGTGCTCAAAAATAAATTAACGGTACTCTCTAGTACCGTTAGACAGGTATTTTCGCATCACACGTATTGAAATACATATGTGTGATGACGAATTGTGTACAGTTTTTCTTTATATTTATTAAATGATATGGCTTGGGTAAGGAATTTTTTGTGCATTAGGGTATATTAGTATTAGTGTCTACGGTAAATACTAGTTGAAAATTGGTATTAAAAAAAAAAAAAAACAGAAAAATGTTGTAGATTTGTTTTGTATTTTGTGCGTTGTTTCATGTTGTATTTTTGTTTGATTTTGGTTGAAACAAGTTTGTAAAGCATGTCGTATTGTGAGTGCGTGCCACCGTATTTTAATTAATGGGAAAGTGAACCGTATTTTGTTTAAAATATAATGATGATACACGAGTGTGAAGTTTTCCAGCGGTGACCATCACTTTTTTCGCTTCGATGCGTTTTCGGCAGAGTAGCGGTATCTTACATCTAAATTGTTTTAAAATTTTATATTTTAACAATGGAATACAGTTATTCTGTCGGGGTTGCATCGGTGCGAGAGGGGTGATGGTTGTAACATGTCACCCCAGACATTCCAGAGGTGTATCAATGTATTAGTATGTATTACACTGTCAAAACAAATTCTTATAGGAAAATTGAGTATTATTTATTGAAACAATTGAGTAGGATTTTGAAAATGATTTTAGAAAATCAAGCTTTAGCTAAATTACAACAAAACAAAAAATATTACAAATTCTTGTTCGTTCGATATTAAAGTAATTTTGATTGATTTATTTTTTAAGTGTTCATTAAAAACGGAATATGGCGTTCTAAAGTTAAGGTATGATTTCAAAGAAAATACTTTTGTAGAACTTTTATTAAACGTACGATTCGTATCGATTAGGAATTTTTTAAACTAAATAATTTAGGGGCCTATTCCAACTTTTATTACATTTTTGAACTTTTAAACTTTTATTAAACTTTTATTAAGGTTTTATTAAATTTTTATTAGACTTTTGAACTTTTTAATTTTTAAACTTTTAAACTTTTAAAACTTTTAAACTTTTGTTAAACTTTTATTAGACTTTTGTTAAGATTTTGTTGAACTTTTATTAAATTTTTATAAAGCTTTTATTGAACTTTTAAACTTTTTAACTTTTAGATTTTTGAATTTTTAGACTTTTAATCTTTTAAACTTTTAATCTTTTGGACTTTTAAACTTTTAAACTTTAGGACTTTTAAACTTTTAAACTTCTTTTAAACTTTTAAACTTTTAAACTTTTGAACTTTTAAACTTTTGAACTTTTGAACTTTTGAACTTTTAAACTTTTGAACTTTTGAACTTTTAAACTTTTAGACTTTTAAACTTTTGAACTTTTAGACTTTTAAACTTTTGAACTTTGAAATTTTTAAACTTTTGGACTTTTGAACTTTTAAACTTTGAAATTTTTGAACTTTTAAACTTTTAAACTTTTGAACTTTTGAACTTTGAAATTTTTAAACTTTTAATCTTTTATACTTTTATATTTTTATACTTTTATACTTTTATACTTTTATACTTTTATACTTTTATACTTTTATTCTTCTATACTTTTATACTTTTATACTTTTATATTTTTACACTTTTAATTTTTTGGAATTTTAAACTTTTAAACTTTTTAACTGTTAATTAAGTTTTGTTAAACTTTTATTACATTTTTATTAAATTTTTTAAACTTTTATTAGACTTTTACTAAACTTTTAATAGACTTTTGATGGGCATTTGTAAGATTTTTGTTAAGCTTGTATTGAACTTTTAAATTTGTATACCTATAAATTTTTAAATTGTTGAATTTTTAAACTTTTCAATTTTTAAACTTTTAAACTTTTATGAAGCTTTTGATAACTTTTTTTAAACTTCTATAAGGCTTTTAATAAACACACTATACTGATTGAATGAACAGCATCGCACGTTATCTAGGATGGGGGAGAATTCCTTTTGTATGATATTGTGTACTACATTGCATTGCAAGAATTTTGAGGTATTGATGAAAACGTTTCAGCACATTTTGGTTGTGGAATTTAATTATATCAAAGTGTCATAGTTTGTTCAAGTATCCGCAAACGCCAAGCATACAGCAGCTGTGTGGCGTGGAGGTTGATTAGCTTGTGATATCTATTTTATTATTTATTTTATTACTATAACTAAATTGTATAAGTTGATTGCTATTAATTAAGTAGTAAAGCAATTTAGTTTTCAGAGTAACCTGGGAAACTCTATTTGAGTCTTATTAGTAAATATAATATATAGGTACAAGTAGTATTTAACTAAACGATTAATATTCTAAACCTTTCCGTAGTATATAATAATTAATTTAAACATCATTAACTGAGTAAATAAATAAGTAATTTAAGCATTACTAATATCCTTTTGCAAGATTTTTAGGAAATTGCCGATTAGTTGAATTTTTAATAGTATGGTAAAATATATAAAATATATATTTTTTCAGCTTGTATTTGTGAATCATCTAGTTGCAGTAAGTAAACCATTAATTAACTATTTACAGGAGAACGGGGGCTAATGAAACGAGTGCTGTGAATCTGAATTGTAACTTGGCAATTTATAATTTTTTAACATTCCCGTAGAATTTTATAGTTGATGTTGAATTATTCATATGGCTTAATATTATGGTTGAGGTTGGTATTGGTATTGAAGTGGGTGTTGGTATTGGTGTTCGTACTGGTGTTAATGTTCATACTTATTGGTATAACTGTTAATGATAGTTTTGGTATTAGTATTCATATTGGTTAGTTAAAATGGTTTTAGTTTAGAACACTCCTGAGAAACTCGACCAAGATGACAATGGCTGTGATGACAGCACGATGGTGTGGTATTCGCATTTATAATACGGGAGACTTGCTTAATGCTTGATCGTACATCGAAATCAATCAATCAATCAATCAAATGCTTGATTGTTTTATGTAGAATTTGTATACATATAAAAAGGAACTCATTTTGGAAATAATTTTCGTTATGCTTTTGATAATGATCCCGAATTGGGATTGAAAGCTCAAGCTTAAATATGCAAAAATAAAGAGCCCTATACTACCGTGCTAAGCATGTTTTACATAACTATAAAAAATGCATTTTGAGAAAATGGATGTTAAAGTTTTAAAATTAGTGAATTTTGCATTAAAAATGAAAACTATTTTTCTTATCACGTGTTTCTCAATTTAGTTTTAATTATTTTTTTTAATTTTAATGATAAAGTTTGTTATTAGCTATCAATTGGCATCAATAACTCAATTTGGCCAAAAATGTAGTTATGAAAAATATGCTTAGCACGACAGTAAAATAATTTTGTTTAAATCTTAGAAGTAGTGACTGAAAATAAAATTTCATCACTAAAGTCCAACATGACCAAAATAGAACCCCGATTGGCATCGGCACTTTTGCATATCTTGTGAGTTACGTCCAGCACTGTGGTTTGCATGATTGCTACAATAGACCGATTGTAATTTATTTTGGTCAACTGGTTTTTCAATACTTTACAATCTAAAATACTAATAGGTAATACTAATACTAAATATGTAGATACCATCCATACCAACGGCATCAGTAAGTAAAACCAACCCTCCCGTTCAGCATAATAGAACTGCGTATCTCTAAACTGTGATTGACTGGATGGACTAACAAATTCATTTAAAAACTCATGTGCAGTAAAATTATCACAGTAGGCTTTCGGAGATTTAGAAATACCTAACTCATTTACAAACTTCCAAGATTGTTTATTTGACTGTCCAGGACTAACTATTTTATTAAAACACTTTTATTTACTCTATCATTCCTAATTTTGCAAAAATTCATCTATCTAAAGCCTATTCATATTTCATTATTCAATCAAGATGGCTTCTCTCTCTCTTAGGTTTATGTCCTTTAACAGGAACCAATTTATCGAACAACTTATGGACGAAATCGTTGAACAAATTAATTTTGACATCTACACCAAGAGCCAAATCAAAATAGGTTATCTCAATTATATAACATAAGCCCAATACAGAAAATCGTGATCCAAGAAACCCAAAGTCAATTGAATTATAAAATTAATGGACTCGGTGTTAGCGATAACCAGATCAAGCATTGAACACGAATTACTAAAAAAATACAATATAGGTTCACTATTGGCAATTTTAAGGGAAAAATCATCCAATCATAAATTTTCTAGAAGAACCGGACTTCTTAAGAATATTACAATTCAAATCGCCGCAAATAATAACATCATTATAGCCAAGGGTAAACTCTGCAAGAAGATTCTCAAAACTAGTAAAAAATGGTTTTTTAGGAGGTTTATAAATAGTTATTAAAATAATTCTATTCTGTCTACCAAACCTAGACAATAAGCTATGAGCATTAAAAGAACACATTAAACCAAAACCTATAATATCCATAAACAAAATTCAGAGATGTCCGAACCAACTGAAAGTAATAGGAAAAAACTATTCATACTGACCGTCACGGACCTATCGACCCCAAGAAAATCATTAAAATAAGTAAAATATCAATGATGCTTAATAGATACCGTAATCAATTTAACAATCAAAACTGACATTTATTTGATGATTTATCAGGCTGATAATATAGCGGGTTGTTTTGTTTGTTTGTTTTTATTCTGTCTCAAAACAGTAAAAGGCAGTACCACTAATATTATTAGATTATGATCGAACTGTGTTTCCCATATTAGCGGTTGAATAACCAGATGGTATAGAAACCGTATTACATCTATCATAAATATGGTTTAATTCATCACATTTGCGTTATTGTTTATTATAAATATTTGTCCTCGTTATACGCCTTGGATAAAAAATTCAACTTTTGCAGAGATTTAGCTTTTAGAAGCAGAATTCCATTTGTTTCGATCAATGAATCATTGGAATAAATACGAGACTGCGGGCGTTCAGGCCAATATCACTTAGTTTTAAATCACCAACTTTTCTACACTGTTTTAAAAATTCTACTTTATCCGGTAAACAATGGAACTTAACAAGAATTTTATTCACAGGTTTACTTTTATGAGGTTGAAAAACGTATTCTCCCTTACTTTTGAATGCAACAGCATCATAAATTCTAGTAAAGATATTAGCAACATATATGGCTTTTTGTGTTGGAATACCACTGTTGAGCAAAATACGTTCTATAATAAACGCTAAAATTTGTATATCGCTTTATAGAAAAAATCGACCCAGCGAGAACATGCAAGTAATGTAAGCAGATGGCCTTAAAGTCTACAGAACCGTCGAAAACATCGGCGATACCAACAAATTATAGGAAGATATCGACAATTTAGCAAAATAGTTTGAAACTAACCTTCTCAGCCTCAACATTAAGAAGTGTAAGAGTTGAAGTTCATATTTAAAGAAATATTTTTATTTTGTACGATTATTTCACTTATTTTATTTTAATTTCCAATTTTATATTCTGTAAAATTCCTTACAGTGAGATTTCTATTAATTGTTCGATTCAAAGTCGATTTCGACCTCTACTAAAACTTTATGAAAAATATAACAATTTTTTTGCCTTTTTATACCCAAAAATCATTCAAATCTTCTCTTCTATGTTGAATTTCTTAAAGAATTTTTTTTTTGTTTATTGAACCGCTTATGAATTCAAAATTAAATAGTAAACTTTGTTTGTTGTGGTATTTATTTTAGAGTTCAACATAAACACTTCTATTTTTATATTATATATTTGCAATTCTTCCATCCGATGCAAAACTTCCAAATTTATATTCTTCTCTTGGAATGGACCATCATTTATGTGGAGCAAAATTTGATTATGAACTAATTTTGCCAGTATCTCTTGTATGCTCCTAAAATCGTTGTCCAAATAGGAATGGCAATATTTTTAAATATATCGAGGTAAACAAAAAAGTTTGTCAAATGGTGATTAGATTTACGGAAGTTTTGCTTTATGTAAATATCCTAAGTAGGCCTGGTTGCACTATATAGCATTCTATTACGAGTAGTTCGTTCAATATTTTTCTAACCGCATAACTTTGAATTAATTTTTTTTTTTGAATCTGCTTACTAGAATTTTTATTAATCTCTAAACTAACATATTTCATTTGAACTGTCGAAAGAGTTTATCGTTATACAAAAACATCAAAAATAAATACACTTTTATAAAAACCATTCGAGATTAAACACTTTACTAAGCAAATTGAGCAATGCATCTCTACACATAGAGCAAATTTCATATTAAGCTCGGTTAACAGGGAATAATGACTTTGAGACAATTAACATCCTTAACATCTCAACATGAATATGCTGTCAATGTGTGATACTCGTATTCGACCCATAATATAAAACTTAATGGTGGGCATCGGTTTTCAAATAATCACACGGTGTATATGCTCTTGTCTTATAAACAGACAATGTAATTTACGTTCCCAATAAAAACCAACCAGCATTCACAATATTATGTCAAAACAATTTCAAATTATTGAAATATAAAAAGGTGCATTTCTCTTGTGGATATAATCTTAAGTATTTTAGCATCAAATCATATTAAAACTTGTGTCTTGATTCATGATTTGATCATTTCTAGTTTTAACGAAATTTATTTTGAAAATCGGATTAAAGGTATATAGTACCTATATAGGAGTTCGATTTAATTTAAAAAAAAAAAAATTCTCAATTTTAGTGTATGAAATTTCAGAATATTGGTGATAAAATAAAATTATTTAGAAAAATTACCTTTGCTGTATACAATTTTAATATTCCAAATAATAAATTCCGATATTTTCAGCTGCGCGCTCATTTACAAAAATGTGTCTAATTTTTGTAATATCACATTTTTTTGGCATACAACCACTAATTAAGAATGTATACATCACCTTATAGACATTTCTGTATAAATCGAAAATACCGCAATTATCCTGGAAGCACTCCACATATACACATAAAAGAACATATAATAAACAAACACTTTTCTCATTTTAATTTTTTTATTTTTAAATATTTTTCTTAAACACAAAACCAGAAAAAAAAAAAATATTCAGAATTATTTATGGAAATGATGTATAAGTATTTAATTTACTTAAGTTTACTATTACGTTTACTTTTTATTATTTAATTAAATTAATTATTTATAAACTTAATGATTTATATTTAAATGATATATTTGGGGCAGTTGGTTTATTTATGAATTTCATTTTGGTGATTGTGTAGAGTTTTCAAAATTGCTATTTGACGGTGATGTATTACTGGAATTGTTGGTATTTTGATTTAAATATCGTCGGCAAACATTTTGGGCAGCAGCAACAGCCATACATTGTCCATAATATCGACTTAAAATTCGTGTATCAACCAAATTACTTCCAATAATACCATGCCATGCCGTTTGTTCCGCATTATTATTATTATTACTATTATTATTATTATTATTATTATTACTATAATTACTAAGCACAACATCTGGATCACTTGTAACAACATCTATATCTTCATCTAAATTACTGTTATTCAATTTTTTATTTATAATACAATTTGTATTTTTCTGAATTAGAAATTCGTCTGGTGCTAGTAATGATGCAACATCGAATTGCCTTTTTCGTGTCGACGATATATGTTTATAGCTCACTAAAGATGACGGTGTTGAAACTGATGGTATAGTAGTCGATGCTGGTGATATAGGTGTTCCATAAAAATTATTAAATGGAAGTGTTGATAATCCGGTTATACCCCACAAATTATTGTGTTGATTTAATGTGTATAAATTCGGAAAATTGGTATGATTTGATTGATCATACGGTGTTGGTAACGGTGATATTGATAGTGGCGGCGGGCTCGGTGAATCTGTACCTTCATCATCTACAACCAGTCCCATGTGTCGACGAACTTTTCTTTGTGCTTTACGACGTCGAAAATCGCCTTTCTTAAAATCTTCTAAATTTGCTGGATGAATTGCCCAATAGTGACCTTTACCATTGGCACTTCGGCCGGCTTTTATAAAGCAATCATTTAACGATAGGTTGTGCCGAATCGAATTGCGCCATCCAGGCCCTCGACTACGAAAATACGGATAATTTTCTAATATATGCTGATAGATATCGGATAAAACCAATTTCGTTTCTAGTGAACTTAAAATCGCCATAGCAATTAATCCTATATACGAATGTTGTGGCTTTGGTTCCTCCTGTTGAAATATCCGGTTTTGAAATAATGACATATGCAATGCAACACGATTTGAATTTGTGTATGGATCTGTTTGGTTGTTTATCGGGCATATATTAGACATTCCATTATCACAATTATATTGAGCAGTACATCTTAACCGCTCCACCATTGCATAATTATATAATTGTATCCTGTAATGGTCGAGCGGTGGTAAAACTCCGGGCGACGATGAAGCCGGTGAATGTTGCGATGCTGTTGTTATTAATCCATTTTCATTTGTAGTCGCACTAGTTTCTTGATTTTTGTGCATGGGGGTTTCCGAATTACTTTCATTCGAGCACATTCTGTTTTATTTATTTAATCACATAAACCAATTACATACGTATACAAATAATCGCTTTCACGTTTACAATATAAATGTTAACTCTATGTAGTTCTATTCAAGACTGGAAGTCTGGGAATTATTCGTTGTTTCATTTATGTTTGCTTAAAAAATAATTGTAATGTTTTGCTATTAACTTTGTACACGCACCAAAATATCAACAACCCCGACAAAATAAATATTAAAATAAACAAGAGAAAATATAAGAAAAACATGTAACGATGGGTGGAAAAGAAGAAGACCACACCACCATTGAAACATAATAAATTATGTTAAAAAACAAAATTAGGTATACATAAAAAAGTAACATATACAAATGTAGGTACAATAGTACTGCCTTTAAATAGGTGCAAGTATTGCCTTACATCAAATTTAGTACGTTTAGTCTTCCAAAAATTTTGCGCTTGAAGAAATATGATTTATCATCAAAGGATTTGCTGCCGTATTATTTTAAACAGTAACCATAATATTCATCATCTAAACAGCATTAATTAATTGTAATTTATGATTCTAATTATCCATCTATACTTTACTGTGAAGGAAGAGGAGTCTTACTCAGATAACCTCAACTCTAACCATAATCGCAGATGACAAAAATTCCAAAATTTTAATCTCTTTCCTATTTGGTCGGCTGAATTATCGTTGTGTCGGATATTATGTAAAAGCTATTTTGTGATGAATGTACCATAAAAAAAAAAAGAAAAAAATTACATAAATATAAGCCCTGCCCAAAATAAAAAGAAACAAAAATAGATAGAAAATAAATGCAAAAGAAAAATAAATTTACAAAGGAATATTATAATAAATTGTAAGGGCGTGTACAATTTATATATAAAGTAATCCAATCGATTCAAAGGAAAATTCATTGTTAGCAATACGTTGTTGCTTAGTCGACAGAGAGGGTTTGACGGGAAATGCGCAAGCTTGGTATTTTTAATATAAACAAATCTTGAGTTGAAATAACAAATAAACAAAGAAAAGCGGGTATTCATATAAATGATTTTATAACAAATAATATATATATATATATATATATATATATATATATATATATATATATATATATATATATATATATATATATATATATATATATATATATATATATATATATATATATATATATATATATATATATATATATATATATATATATATATATATATATATATATATATATTATAAATAAATAAATAATTTGATAACTTTTTCCGTTATTTTTAATTTGAAAGCATCATTTTTCATTTTTTGGGTCAAATCAAATATTGGCTACACATGTATTTAAAACAACAGATATTTTGAAACGAATTTCGAAACATTGTAATATTTTTTGCTTAGATTTTCACCCTTTACATGCTCGCTTTGCGTATATGTACAGTTTGCGATGCAACACCCTGTGTAAATGCCCTTGTGCCTATCTATGAAAATAAAATACGAAACACATTTGGAAATGAAATTAAAGAAATATCGAATAATTTAACAACGGGTAATTGAAATCACATAAATTTTTTACTAGTTCAATGCAGTCTCCATAGGTACCTGCTGCTGCTCTGTGGTAATGACAGTGAGTTAATGTAGTGCTTTGCAAAAGATATTGTTACGGTGACACCTAAATTAGAATAGAATATTTACTATAATAGCGTAATTTGTGCTAAGAGAATGTCTTAACTCAATTGTTATAAATAATATATTTATCAACATTTAGGCGAATTATTTGTGCTCTCAATACCCAATAACAACATTATAATTTATTCTTGGACGATTATTTTATTTTATAAATACAGGCATGTATGAATTATTTAATTTTTGTTGTGTAAATAGTTGGGTCTTTTTATTGTGTGTAATGTCAAAAAATCCCCGCTTGGCGCATCACTTGCTGCGTATGTACACGGTAAATAAAAATTCACTATAGATGTGAGCATACTAGACAATCTAGTTGAATCAAGTAAAATTAAAAATACTAGATTTCTGGTTGTAATAAAATCTGGTAAATTTACTTGAAATACAAATGTGTAGTACTGGAAATCAAGTAAGCAAACCTACTTGATTTTACGACTGGAATTCTGGTAAAATTATGAGAAATACTATTTTTTAATTAGATTTCAAGTAAAATCAAATACTAGATTTCCTTGCAAAACTATTAGATTTCCGGCAATTATTCTACTAAAGTTCTAGTAAAATAACCGGAAAAGAACTGTATGTTTTAGCAAAATTCCAGTTAATCCTACGTCATCAGTTTTCTCTATAGCTTATCTTGATTTCACTATATTGCTGTCTAAACAAATTTCAAATAATAAAAAATCGTTTTTGGATTTTATTTTCATTAAATATTTTTTATTTCAACAAGTCAAATACATCAAAAACAACAAAGCTTTAAAATAGTTGTTGCTAATATTCTGCACACAATTTAGAACATAATTTCGACGCACAAGGCATCGGAATTACGACTGTAATTAAAAAAAAATAAACTTCCATGAAACTGTAGAAATATAAACAATTTCGAGTCAGTTTCAACCCAAAAACATAAAAAATTTTAAATAGTATGTCGAAGGTGCACGAAAAAGTTGAGGGCTACACGAAATTGACTGTGCATCTATTATTAAGTGGAAGATTTCTTCGTGGCTCAACTCATTCTCCGACAAACATGCCAGGTACGGCTGCAGCTGCTTACTTTGTGGGTGGGATTTTTTATTGATTCATCTACCTGCAAAAATAAAAAATTTTGGTTCAGTAAAAAGAATAATCAAATGAGCTATAAGGTAAAGCGGGGGAAGATGCCACACGTAAGGAAAAAATTTAAATAAAAAATACACAAATGCGTGAAACTAAATTTTCATTGTTTCATTGTATACAGTAGACAAACATCTATAAAATGTATAACAAAAATATTATTTATTTTAATTCAGTTAATAGTTAATAACGATTAAACAAAGAGACGCAAAAGTGGCATCTTATCCACATGCGTGGGTAAGATGCCACTTAGCTTCAATATCAATTAGATTTTGACAAAATGCAAAAATAATCTATAATCTCATATTATTTCAAATAAAAATAAATATTTAACATTTACATAACATTTTTTAAACAAAATAAATAAGTTTTAACTTTAACACACAGGACAAACTCCATTTTCACAACACACCTCGTGCACCCACTTTATACATTGGCCACATCGGACCCAATCACATTTTGGCCCCTTTTTATTGTAATAACTTATTCTGCAACCAGGACAAATATCTTCAAAATCTTCTTTTTCGCCCAAAGAATCATCAGAAGAAGGTAATGATTCATCTTCAGATGTTTCACTTTCAATCTTATTTGTTTTTACTTTTTTTCGTAATATTACCTTCTTTTTAGAAGAACTTTTTCGCCTAGGTGTGTTTTTCTTTTCTATCTCTTCATTTTTTTTTTCTAAGATTTCCCAAATAATCAGTTTCAGTCAGAATTCTAGCTTATTGTTTTCGAACGGATGGTCTGGGTTTGCTTAACTGCGGTACTGGCCTAATTTCATGAAAACTTGACACCGTCGATGCATTGTTACACGAAGTAGATTCTTCTTCAACCTCTATTGCGTGATTTGACATAGTAGATTCATTCATATGTGAGCTAGAATGTTCTTCGATATCCATCCCATCAGTCGTAGAGTTTTTTGTAGATGCCTCAGCTGCATCAGAAATAGCGATTGCATGATCTGGAATGATTTGTGGATCGAAAGGCCGAATGCCACAAGCTTTAAATCCATTTATTCCATTATTTGCAGTTGCAGCCTTTGACCAAGCTGCATTTAAAATTTCGCCAAACTGATGTTTTGTCACACGTCTACCAGGATGGTTGAAGATCCAATTAGCTAGTTTCTTTCCAAAAACATTTCAATTACTTGAAAAATGACCTATCTAACGGTTGCAAGTAATGGGTTGTATGACTCGGTAAACACAGTAATATTATATCATTTTCAGCTGCAAAATCCAAAACTCGTACGTCTGAACAATGTGAACTGTGGCCATCCAAGATTAGTAATGCTTTACCGGGACCTTTACGTGGCAAAAAATGATTTTTTAGCCAATCAAAAAACATATCCGTATTTGCATAAGCAGATTTTTCATTCATTTTCACTTTCGAACCTGGCGGCAGTCCATCTTCGAAATCAGGTCTGAAACGTTTGCCTTTCATTATGCAGTACGGTGGAAGAAATTGACTTTCTGCGTTACAACACGTAATAACACTAATCGTTTCGCCTTTTTCTGCCGATGTTAATGAATGAACATCTTTTGTACCTTTAGTGGCCACAACTTTTTCAGGTTTATTGTTCAATTGTAAGCCAGTCTCATCCATATTATATATATTTGCAGGTGTTAAATTAACTTGATACTTGGCGTAAATTTCTTTGAGCAATTCAAAATAATTATGAACTTCGATTCTATTCATATCAAGACTTCGAGCTAATGATACACGTTGCGCTTTTCTTACTGATAAACTTGGATGTCTTTTCAAAAATAACTTGAACCAATCGCGGCCAGCCATCTTAGTTATTTGATTAAAAGGATGTTTAATATTATTTTATTCTGCAAAACTATAAGCTATTCTTCGTATGTCTAGCGATGTTGGAGGATATCCTGATTTTTCAAGTTTTTTAATATAAGCAACTAACTCATCCTCATATTTTTATAAGTAACCAGAACGGCCAAGTTTACATTCAAAAGATTCATTTTTCAAATGCCTCTGTAGTGTACGGTATGGAATATCGTAAGCCTTCGCCGCTTTCCACGCAGTTGTTTTCTGTTCTCATACTAGTGTCATGGCTTTTATTAAATTGTCCTTACTCCAAGACCCTCGTTTACTTTTTCTTTTATAATATCGAGCAATTGTACCTTTAAGAAAAAGAAAAACAATATAAATAAAGAAAAATAACAACAATTTTTTTTACAAAAATTAAAATCAAACAATACAAAGATATAAGCAAAAACTATGTAAAATTACCAAGCTAAATTTAACTAAATCGCTTTTTAACAACAATAAAAAATGGAAAACACAGTGGAATAACGTCGTAATAACTTTATTTTCTTACTCTCTTCAAATCAGACTGTTTGTTGTTAATTTCTCACTTTCATTAATTTGTTTTTGATTTGCGTATATGTATGTGTGAGTAGCACATACAAACAAAATGTGTGCTTCGTACCTCCATTTTTTTTACTGGCATCTTACCCCCAGGGTTTAAACTTTTAAAAAAATGTTATAATTAGGAAAATTAAACCACTTACCTTTTTCAAACTATATGATTGTAAACTTGTTTATATCACTTATTATTTATAATGAATACTTTTAAATAAAATCAAAAAATACGTAAAATAGAAAAAGTTAAAGTTATGGAAAAATTTAGATCAGCCTCTACTGTTTTCAACAACGCTCGAAAATCAACTGAAAATAAAAGTGAAAAACCGGTAATTCGGTGTCAGTGTAGTCAGCTGATCATAATACAAATTCTAATCGTACACTTATTGCCATCTGTTCATAAACAACGAAAATATAGCAAAGTGGCATCTTACCCAGACTGGCGTATTCCCCCGCTTTACCTTATATCAACATTTCAACGTTGGCTTTCTTATGTTGGCTTTTTTATAGAATACTAAATTAATTTAAACCACGCAGATTTAATTTATAATTTTTTCCCAATTTTCGACTTTTCGAGTCATCATAAGGTAACAATTTTATTAGTAAATTAAATTATGATTAATATGGACTACAATAAAAATACTTAGTACATAACTTTCGTTACCTGTCAACTTATGAACATAAAAGTACATTTGAATTTTATACCTTGTACTTTATCGTACTTTGTATGTATAATAAATGTAATTATATTTTATAGAGTTGTATTAGTATTTGAGAGTAGTACTAGCGAGTACAATAATGTATTGTACAAGGTATAAAATTCAAATGTAATTTTATGTTCATTAGTTGACAGGTAACGAAAGATTGTAACGTCTATTTAATTTAATAAACAAATTTTCACCCTGATGATTACTCGAAAAGTCGAAAATTGAAATAAAATGATCAATAAAATCTGTATGGCTTAAATTAATTTAGTATTCTACAAAACGCCCACGTTGAAATTTTTAAATGTAACAAGACTATTAAAAATCATATAATAATTAGAAACATATCAATAAATAATGAAGTACCTTAGCCCAAATGCACTCGCTGGACATGCAGTCTAAACCAAATTGTGGTGTTGCTCGATATCGGGGTTTAATTGTTAGAAGTGCTCTTAGATAATCTAAAGCGAAATATATTCTTGGATTATAAATCGTACTATTCATTCAAAATAATTCTAAGTCATAAACATCGTTTTACGGAAGAAAGCTTTGAAGTTTGGAAATATAAACAAAATGCATTAAATTGTTTTGTTCAAAGTTAGATAGCTTGTTTTCGAGGCCATGTAGAAAAAAACTAGTTAGACATATCGATATAGCTGCTTTCACAAATTGCAAAAACCCACTAGACCTGTAACCTTTTTGTAGGGATGGTGCGATATACTAATATATATATATATATATATATATATATATATATATATATATATATATATATATATATATATATAACCCAGCATTTCGAATAAAGCCGAACGGTACGGTTCCCTATGACATTCCCGTGTTCCTCCACAAGACCAAATTCAAAATTAGCCTGAAATGATAATAATCGAAAGTTAATCTGAAAATAATTTAATGTACATATTTAACAAAATTTACACATTCACTCTCGAAATCCTTTAGTTTGTGAAAATTTTGGAAGAGTTCCGTTGCTGAGGCCAAATTTAATCACAAAATCTGCCGCCGACCAAATGTTTCTTTCAGCAATCCGATGATTATTGTTTTATTCTCCTCTGTTGCCTCTATTTGTTAAGGTCTCTAATATGATTTGGCGTATCTTTCGTTAAAGAACCACATGCCGCCATTTACATAAAGGGCAAGCATTTCAAATAAATAACAAATATCACAAAATAAAAACTATGTAAGTACGTATATTTAATTTTTACAGTATGTTTTCGTCGCACTAAAACCCGTAAATCTATATAGTTTCTGATTGTAATACACTCAAACCTGTTTTTCGGCGGTGGATAGCTAGGGACCGCATAAAAGAAAATGGACAAAAAAAGATCCGAAGCTTCACAAGTATGTATACATACATACGTAATATGATAATCAAATTAATTTGTACAATTAGGCATTGAATGTATGTTGGTGGACATTTTTTGCCATCCGTGTATAAAATAATATGACCAACCGAGTAACCGCACAAAAAAAAAATCGTACAAAAAAGGACCGCACAAAAACAGGTTTCATTGTATTTTGTATTAAAAACGAAAACTATTTTTCTAGTTTTAATTATTTTTTTTAATTTTATTGATAAAGTTTATTTTAGGTATCGATTGGAATCAAAAACTCAATTTGCCAAAAAATGTAGTTATGTAAAATATGTTAAAATATATATAGCATAAAATATTAAAACCACGTGTTTTATGTCAATTCGGATTTGTTTGATGTAATTATTTCAATATCCACATTATACACTTATTTTATATTAGCACTAACACTTTACATACTTATATTTTTATTTTTTTCACCAGTTTTTCTTTACACCATACCACAGCACGAAGTTTAACTTATTACTGATACTAACTATGACGTTGAAAATGAAATTAATATTCTAGCAAACGGCTAAATTTACTAGAATTCTAGTAATATTCTAATATAAGTTAAAATTGACTGGAATTGTACTAGAATCTGTTTAATTTAGTAGAAATTCCTTGTACATGCAAACAGGAATTATCTTGTATTTAATTTAATTTAACTAGAATTTTACTAGATTTCAAGTAACCACATTAAAAAATAAATCGCTGCAAAAATGCAACTAGAATTCTAGTAATTTTTATTTTTACTGGAAATCTGGTAAACAAATTTACAAGATTTTCATTTAATTTACTAGATATTCCCTTTTTATAGTAAAACTAACCATCTAGTATTTTTCTAGTAATTTTTTATGCTAGATAATCACTAGAATTCCAGTATAATTAAAAATATTACTGGAAATTAACTAGAAACTAGTCAAAATCTGGTTTTTATTGCAATTTCACTAGAAATCGGTTAAATCTATTTTTAAATTTAACTAGAAAATTCATTTTTCTTAGTTTTTAACTAGAAATTCACTGGATTTTCACTTGAATTTGCAAAACCAGAAAATCAAGTATGCAATTACCGGACTTTGTAATGAGCGTATGTACCATATAAGGTCAGATAGGTTTTATTAGAACAGTATTTTATTTTCAATCGATAAACATGATTTTCCGCATATGAAAAACTTTTTAAATGGGTCATTATCATTTTTGGTGGGTATACCAATTATACTTTGTAAATAAAATCGATGGGGAATCCGGGAGTTCCTTGTACATAATTTGAAATTCAGCTGTTCTGTTTTGGTACAACCATAGAAAAAGTATAGTTCAAAATGCTCCATATTATGTGTTAATATTTCTGTCGTTTTCAAAATGAAAGGTCAAATCAATTCGTATATCAGATTGAACTCAAAAAATTGCTTTATTGAAAAAAGTAGAAATTATTTCCAACAAAAATATGGGAGCTAGTCGAAATTGGTAATCAGCTAGCCCTATCTGAGACTTCTATTTTAAACCTCTAAAAAAATCTTTTTAGTAAATCGCTTGAGCGATTTAAATACCTATACTATATACTTTTGGCCAACCCTGTTGTATGTATACAAATATATTTCTGTTTAATAAAACTAGAAAGACGTTTACACATCAATTACCGTCACTTTGAAAATATAATTTAATTATTTTAAACCATTTTGAAAATGTATACATAAAGGAGACAAAAATATTGGGGGAAATTTTGCTCCTCTTCTGATTCATCGCAGAAACAACAATTTAAACGTATACATGTGTATAATATGTAAATAACAAATTTGCGTTGTTTATTAGTTTAGTGTTCATTTTTATTTTTGTTGTTCGTACAGCGTTTTATTATTATAAACGGGTAATAAATAATTAAACTGATAATGCTACAGGGATATGGTAATATAAGAAGATAATATTTTGAAAATCTAAGGGAATTAATTACCAGTTTCAAGTTGATAAGCCTAGCACAGCGCGGTTAAAGATGCGACATCTGAATCGGTGGTATACCCCCATTCAAAAAAATATAGCAGTCATTCCGAATGAATTGGTGATCCTATTCATAAAACAACCATCAATATAACGCTAACAAACTTTTTTATCATTTTGAATAAAATTTGACAAAATTTTATCAAAATTTCTACACATACACATTTTAATAATTTTGACAATTTTGATGTAATTGTTGTTCAATTTGAAAAACATTTTTATTTGATTGATAAAAAATAAAAGCAAATTATATTTGAATTTTCCTTGAAAATAAGGAGGTAGTATTTCTTCAAATAAATAGAGAAATTGTGTTAAATTTATGATTTATTATCAAGCGATTTATTTAACTTTCTGATATATAGTGGTTTGTTTTATTATTCAGGATTCGGAGTTTACCACATCTCCAGTTTCCTATTAACCTTCACCTGGCTTGAAAGTTCGTAAGGTACTGAGGGAGTAATATCCGAGATACAGCCTTGGCCAAAATTATAAAGCACCCCTCCCAAATTGCAGTATCTACAAAACGAATGAAGACAAAAATTAAAACTCAATATTTTTAGGAAATACTTTTTATATTTTATTAATTTTAGTATTTTGTAGGTCCTCCTTTGGCTTTGATGACAGCCAGGACTCTTTTATTCATGGACCGTACTAATTTTTCGCAGGTATTTCTCGATATATTTTTCCATTCCTCTGTCAGCGCACGTTTGAGGTCTTCCTTTGAAGTCATACTGCGATCCTTGATTTTTTTTTTTTAAATTGACCACAAATTTTCAATGGGATTTAGGTCTGGTGACTGGGCGGGCCAGTCCATGACTCGAATTTGTTTTTTTCGAAACCAACTCATCGTAACGCGGGAAGTATGGCAGGGGGCATTATCCTGTTGATAAATTATCGAAGAACTATCCGTTTCCCCAAAGATTTGCCGAATTGAGGCATTCAATGCAGCCTCGAGGACGGTAACATAGTTGGTACTGTTCATCGGACCCTCACAAAACAACAGTTTTCCCACCCCTGATGATGCCATACAACCCCACACCATCAGTTTACCCCCTCCATGCTTTACGGTAGGCACTATACAATCAGGATTGTATGCTTCCCCGACTCTTCTTCTTACGATGGTTGCGCCAGGAGTTCCAAAAATCTATAAGAATTCCATCAAATTTAACATAAATTTCTCTATTAATTCTTTTAAAATACATAGCACAATTTTTTATTTTTTTTTGACTAATTATTTTTTAATATTTATTTTTTATATTTACCTCAAAAGTAGATTCATCTGACCAAACAACTCTCGCCCAATCCACGTCATTCCAATGTTTGTGTTCTCGAGCCCATCTCAAGCGACTTTTTATGTTGGTAAGTGAGAGCAAAGGTTTTTTTCTTGCTTTACAACCTTTCAATCCAGCTTGCAGGAGCCTTCTTCTAACTGTCCGTGCCGAAATGTGAACTTCTTGTTCTGTTAAATGCTCTGCAGCTATCTCAGCAGATGTTTTACTTCGGTTTTTGAGAGATTTTCGCACAATTTGTCGATCGTCTCTTACCGAAGTGATACAATTTCTGCCTGAGCGTAGTTTATAGGCATAGTCCCCGGTCTCTTTAACCCTTTTCAATGTAGATTGAACTGCTCCACGAGAGCATTTTAATTTTTGGGATATTTTAATTTGGCTTACACCCTGGGAATCCAACAACACAATTTGTGCCCTTATTCCTTCACTGAGTTGGCACGCTTTAGGCATAATTATCACAAACACACTTTTTTTCTCAAAAAACTTACGAAAACTCTTTTTGATTTAAAACACTTTATGTGAAGACTGCACACGATCAAATACAAAACTAAAATAAAAAAATTTTACGACGCTACAACTTCTTGTTAAGAACCTAAAACAAACCAAAAATTGGTGATTTTCAATAATTAAGGGTCGCATTCGGTGGGATGACTCGTTCGTTAACACCCATTGTTTAGAAAGACATAATATTAATATATAATGCTAATAGATAGGGGTGCTTTATATTTTTGGCCAAGGCTGTATATACACAACACAAATTACCACAATAAGACAGTTAAACAAACCATTATTTTACTTTTCGATATTGCTAAACAATTTTTTTTGAGTGAAAATGTGTAGTACATACTTAAATTATTTCATCTCGAATGTGTAATGTTGGACAGTGCCAAGTTTGGTAATATTGAAGTAACTTCTAAATCTTGGATTTGTAAATTATGTGCAAATAGTTCGGGCGGCATTATGGCTGATAAAAATTCATCGGGTATATACTTAATTCAACCGTTACCTTGGAAATGCTGTTTGGTGAAGTCATCAGTATAAAAGACGACATCAAATCTAATTTTTCTAAGGTATTTAAACAGCTAAAGGAATACGAGAACTTATTTTCTCTAGTGAAAAATTTAGAAGCTGAAAACGCACAACTGAAAACAATAATCAACGAAAACCAACAGCAAATTGAAAAAAATTATCAAAGGAAAAATGCTTAGGAATTACCGGTTTGCCTACAACTGATTCTTCCAATGTTGATGATACCGTTGTGAAATTATTTAGCAACGGGCTAGGTATTTCATCATTTACAACTCGTGACATTGACCATTGCTTTATAAAAAAGAGAAAATCATTTTCCATTGGTAATTCTAAATCACCGCAGGATGTAGTGTTTGTAAAGTTTTTATCAAGAAAAACCAAGGATTTGATTATGGATACGAAATACAAGGAAAAACTATTACTAAACACAACTTCATTTGGTGCTGATGTTGAAGATGTAACTCCAATTTTCATAAACGAATGTTTAACATAGAAGAAAAGACTCTGTTAAAGTTAGCCGAAAGTTTCCAGTCGAAAGTGAAAAGTCGATAATGCAGATTATGTTATTGACATTCCAGCCGAAAATAAATCAGCCTCTAGAGTGTTATGTCTAGAGATAGATTGGATTGATGTGACTTGTCAATAGCTATCGCAGGAAAAAAATTCAGTTCAAGTTTCTCGTGGGAAATCTCGGAAAATTCGATTTTCCAAAAATTATTAGAAAATATGATAAAATCAGCCTCTAGAGTGTTATGTCTGGAAATGGATTCAATTGATGTGATTACTCAATAGCTATCGCAGGAAAAAAAATTAGTTCAAGTTTCCCGTGGGAAATCTCGGAAAATTCGATTTTCCAAAAATTATTAGAAAATTTGTATAAAATCAGCCTCTAGAGTGTTATGTCTGGAGATGGATTCAATTGATGTGATTACTCAATAGCTATTGCAGGAAAAAAATTCAGTTCAAGTTTCCTGTGGGAAATCTCGGAAAATTCGATTTTACAAAAATTATTAGAAAATTTGTATAAAATCAGCCTCTAAAGTGTTATGCCTGGAGATGAATTGCATTGATGTGATTTATCAATAGCTATCGCAGGAAAAAAATTCAGTTTAAGTTTCCCGTAGGAAATCTCGGAAAATTTGATTTTCCAAAAATTATTAGAAAATTTTCCGAAATCGGAAAAACGAATTTTTCAAGATTTCCCACGGGAAACTTGAACTGAAATTTTTCCTGCGATAGCTATTGACAAGTCACATCAATCCAATTTATCTCCAGACATAACACTCTATAGGCTGATTTTATTCATCCATTTCTTACTTTCGGCTGGAAACTATTTTGAATTTTCCGAGATTTCCCACGGGAAACTTGTACTGATTTTTTTTCCTGCGATAGCTATTGATAAATCACATCAATGCAATTCATCTCCAGACATAACACTTTAAAGGCTGATTTTATACAAATTTTCTAATAATTTTTGGAAAATCGAATTTTCCGAGATTTCCTACGGGAAACTTGGACTGAATTTTTTCCTGCGATAGCTATTGACAAGTCACATCAATTCAATTTATCTCCAGACATAACACTCTAGAGGCTGATTTTATTCATCCATTTCTTACTTTCGGCTGGGAACTATTTTGAATTTTCCGAGATTTCCCACTGGAAACTTAAACTGATTTTTTTTCCTGCGATAGCTATTGATAAATCACATCAATGCAATTCATCTCCAGACTAAACACTTTAGTGGCTGATTTTATACAAATTTTCTAATAATTTTTGGAAAATCGAATTTTCCGAGATTTGCCACGGAAAACTTGAACTGAATTTTTTTCCTGCAATAGCTATTGAGTAATCACATCAATTGAATCCATCTCCAGACATAACACTCTAGAGGCTGATTTTATACAAATTTTCTAATAATTTTTGGAAAATCGAATTTTCCGATATTTCCCACGAAAAACTTGAACTGAATTTTTTTCCTGCGATAGCTATTGACAAGTCACATCAATCCAATCCATCTCCAGACATAACACTCTAGAGGCTAATTTTATTCATCCATTCCTTACTTTCGGCTGGAAACTTTTTTGAATTTTCCGAGATTTCCCACGGGAAACTTGAACTGAATTTTTTTCCTGCGATACCTATTTACAAGTCACATCAATCCAATTTATATTCAGACATAACACTCTAGAGGCTGATTTTATACAAATTTTCTAATAATTTTTGGAAAATCGAATTTTCCGATATTTCCCACGGGAAACTTGAACTGAATTTTTTTTGTGCATAGCTATTGACAAGTCACATCAATCCAATTTATCTTTAGACATAACACTCTAGAGGCTGATTTTATTCATCCATTTCTTACTTTCGGCTGGAAACTTTTTTGAATTTTCCGAGATTTCCCACGGGAAACTTGTACTGATTTTTTTTCCTGCGATAGCTATTGATAAATCACATCAATGCAATTCATCTCAAGATATAACACTTTAAAGGCTGATTTTATACAAATTTTCTAATAATTTTTGGAAAATCGAATTTTCCGATATTTCCCACGGGAAACTTAAACTGAATTTTTTTCCTGCGATAGCTATTGAGTAATCACATCAATTAAATCCATCTCCAGACATAACATTCTAGAGGCTGATTTTATACAAATTTTCTAATAATTTTTGGAAAATCGAATTTTCCGGGAAACTTGAACTGAATTTTTTTCATGCAATAGCTATTGAGTAATCACCCTAATTGAATCCATCTCCAGACATAACACTCTAGAGGTTGATTTTATACAAATTTTCTAATAATTTTGGGAAAATCGAATTTTCCGAGATTTCCCACGGGAAACTTGAACTGAATTTTTTTCTGCAATAGCTATTGAGTAATCACCTCAATTGAATCCATCTCCAGACATAACACTCTAGAGGCTGATTTTATATAAATTTTCGAATAATTTTTGGAAAATAGAATTTTCCGAGAGTTCCCACGGGAAACTCAAACTGAATTTTTTTCCTGCAATAGCTATTGAGTAATCACCCTAATTGAATCCATCTCCAAATATAACACTCTAGAGGCTGATTTTATACAATTTTTCTAATAATTTTTGGAAAATTGAATTTTCCGAGATTTTCAACGGAAAACTTGAACTGAATTTTTTTTCTGCGATAGCTATTGACAAGTCATATTAATGCAATCCATCTCCAGACATAACACTCTAGAGGCTTCTTTTATTCATCTATTTTTTACTATCGGCTGGAAATTTTTTTGAATTTTCCGAGATTTCCCACGGGAAACTGGAACTGAATTTTTTTCCTGGGACAGCTATTGACAGGTCACATCAATCCAATTTATCTCCAGACATAACACTCTAGAGGCTGATTTTATTCATCCATTTCTTACTTTCGGCTGGAAACTTTTTTGAATTTTCCGAGATTTCCCACGGGAAACTTGAACTGATTTTTTTTCCTGCGATAGCTTTTGATAAATCATATCAATGCAATTAATCTCAAGACATATCACTTTAAAGGCTGATTTTATACAAATTTTCTAATAATTTTTGGAAAATCGAATTTTCCGAGATTTCCTACGGGAAACTTGAACTGAATGTTTTTCCTGCAATAGCTATTGAGTAATCACGTCAATTAGATCCTTCTCCTGATATAACACTGTAGGGGTTGATTTTATTCAAATTTTCTAATACTTTTTGGAAAATCGAATTTTCCGAGATTTCCCACCGGAAACTTGAACTAAATTTTTTTCCTGCACTAGCTATTGAGTAATCACATCAATTGAATCCATCTCCAGACATAACACTCTAGAGGCTAATTTTATACAAATTTTATAATAATTTTTGGAAAATCGAATTTTCCGAGATTTCCCACGGGAAACTTGAACTGAATTTTTTTCCTGCGATAGCTATTGACAAGTCACATCGATTCAATCCATCTCCAGACATAACACTCTAGAGGCTTTTTTTATTCATTCATTTCTTACTTTCGGCTGGAAAATTTTTTGAATTTTCCGAGATTTCCCACGGGAAACTTGTACTGATTTTTTTACCTGCGATAGCTATTGATAAATCACATCAATGCAATTCATTTCCAGACATAACACTCTAAAGGCTGATTTTATACAAATTTTTTAATAATTTTTGGAAAATTGAATTTTCTGAGATTTCCTACGGGAAACTTGAACTGAATTTTTTTTCTGCAATATCTATTGAGTAATCACATGAATGCAAGTCATCTCCAGACATAACACTCTAGAGACTGATTTTATACAAATTTTCTAATAATTTTTGGAAAATCGAATTTTCCGAGATTTCCCACGGGAAACTTGAACTGAATTTTTTTCTTGCGATAGCTATTGACAAGTTACATCAATCCATTCCATCTCCAGACATAACAATCTAGAGGCTGATTTTATTCATCCATTTCTTACTTTCGGCTGGAAACTTTTTTGAATTTTCCGAGATTTCCCGCGGGAAACTTGAACTGAATTTTTTTTCTGCGATAGCTATTGAAAAGTCACATCAATCCAATCCATCTCCAGACATAACACTCTAGAGGCTGATTTTATTCATCCATTTCTTACTTTCGGCTGGAAACTTTTTTGAATTTCCCGAGATTTCCCACGGGAAACTTGTACTGATTTTTTTTCCTGCGATAGCTGTTAATAAACTACATCAACGTAATTTATCTCCAGACATAACACTTTAAAGGCTGATTTTATACAAATTTTCTAATAATTTTTGGAAAATCGAATTTCCCGAGATTTCCCACGGGAAACTTGAACTGAATGTTTTTTTTGCGATAGCTATTGAGTAATCACATCAATTGAATCCATCTCCAGACCTAACACTCTAGAGGCTGATTTTATACAAATTTTCTAATAATTTTTGGAAAATCGAATTTTCCGAGATTTCCCACGGAAAACTTGAACTGAATTTTTTTCCTTCAATAGCTATTGAGTAATCACATGAATGCAAGTCATTTCCAGACATAACACTGTAGAGGCTGATTTTATACAAATTTTCTAATAATTTTTGGAAAATCGAATTTTCCGAGATTTCCCACGAGAAACTTGAACTGAATTTTTTTCCTGCGATAGCTATTGACAAGTTACATCAATCCATTCTATCTCCAGACATAACAATCTAGAGGCTGATTTTATTCATCCATTTCTTACTTTCGGCTGGAAACTTTTTTTAATTTTCCGAGATTTCCCACTTGAAACTTGAACTGAATTTTTTTTCTGCGATAGCTATTGACAAGTCACATTAATGCAATCCATCTCCAGACATAACACTCTAGAGGCTGATTTTATTCATCCATTTCTTATTTTCGGCTGGAAACTTTTTCGAATTTTCCGAGATTTCCCACGGGAAACTTGTACTGATTTTTTTCCTGCGATAGCTATTAATAAATCACATCAGTGCATTTCATCTCCAGACATAACACTCTAGAGGCTGATTTGTTTTCGGCTGGAATGTCAATAACATAATCTGCATTATCGACTTTTCACTTTCGGCTGGAAACTTTCGGCTAACTTTAACAAGGTATTAAATAGGTGAGCAAAATTAAGTGGACGCTCACCCGAGTGTAGCTGATATGTTAAGAAAGACCCTTATGGTGTTAGGGTATATGGGTATGGTTCAAAAGGTTTTTTTTATCCAATTGATGCCAGGGTGGTATTGAGGACGAATAATTCAATCCCATTTCATAGTCCATGGTCTGAAATGGGTGATTACCGAAAAATTCAACATATTTCTAAGTATCTCTAATCGTTTAAGGTAGATGTACCAAACTACGGGCTAGTACATAATTGCGAAATGCTGAAAATAAAACGATGAAATAAGAAATCCTTAAATACAACTTGCTTAATTCCTAAGGCAAAATATGTATTTGGTATTTGAGCATCCTAAATGTAAAGTATCAATACAAATTTTATATGATTTCATTTATCTATAATCTATAATATGATCGTTGGCCACAAATCTTTCGTATGCATACGATGGTGTGTGAAACAACAACGCGCGATTCAATTTTTGTAAACCCATAATATTTATTATATGAGGAATTTCTCGTCGGTTCATGATTTAATGTCTCGCTTAGATGTCTATTACATGATTTATAATTATATTGATTTGTTTCTATATGCTTGTTTGATGAAAACTTGATTTTGTTAACGCACGGAATTATGTTCACTTACTATAAAGTTCGTAGCGTAACTGTCGTAATAAATTGATGAATTTTTTGATTGGTTGGTTTTAAGATATAATGTTTATACTATAATGGTAGGCCTGACATAATTAAATACCTTGGTTTTATTTACAGAATTTAAATTTTTGTGGTCTGTAACAACATTTACCAAAATAAATCTTTTCAATTTTATTTGATCTACTGAAAAAAAGAAGAAAAATCTTCCCTCCTCCCCGTAATTATTGGTATAACTCTTTGGGCCTTCAGCCAAAATTACGGGGAGGGGGGAAGATATTTCTACTTTTTTTCAGTAGATATGTTATGAGCGATTGGCCTCTGTATTTTTCTGATTTACCAAATCGAAAATATTGGAGTTGCCATGAACAATTAATATATTTGTCTATAAAAAATGCCGAAAGATCAACTGATTACAGACAGACAAATTAAATTCCTAATGATTGATACGATAAATATATATATATTTTTAAACTTTATTTAGCTAGCACGGAATTCCGTTCTATGTAATTGGCTCATCTGTAATTGCGTGCTATGGGCCGTAATTACGGAATTATATGTATTCTATTTCGTTCTAACGCATAATTTTGGACCATTTAGACGTTGTAGTGAATTACTAAATTATTTGTTAATCGGGGAATTACCTAATAATATAAATCGATCGCTAACACACAAAAAAATAAAAACAAAGGAAAATGACGGGAAACAATTTTGAATTGGTTCTCGTTCTTTTAATAAATTTCATTCATTTTCCTGTGTTAACGGGGTAAGTAAAGTCGCTGTGTAGTGTAAAGTATTAATTTAACGTAATTTAAATAATTTTTAATAACCTAAGTAAGTAAGTAAAGTGTAATTTATTAAGTTAAATAATACGTGTTATTTGATCCAGGTTGTCAAAAGTAATAAATGAACCAAGTATGGATATACTTAAGTATATGCATTTTTCATATTTCTAGTTTTATAAATTGCATAACATATACGCCCGAAGCGTTGTAAGAAGCTCTTGACTTGGTAAAACATGGAACTATGACTGCATATAAAGCATCTAAAGTTTATCACATACCGAAACAGACATTATTGGATAAGGTCAAAAATAAATACACAAAGCAGTCATCTGCAGGGGCGCCCACCTCACTCAGCTCATCTGAAGAAGACCTTATTGTAAAATGGGTGTAGCATTTAGCTGAAATTGGATTTCCAATTACAAATGGCTTGCCTGGCAGACATTGGTACGAAGGATTTTTAAATAGAAATCCTACCATATGTTAAAGAGTCACACAGACATTGACTACGGCGCAACTTTCTGTTAGTGAAGGAAAGATTAGAGCATGGTTTGAAAGAGTCGATAACTACCTAGAAGAAAAAAATCTCCTCGAAGCACTCCAAGAGCCTTCGCGAATTTTCAACTGCGATGAATCAGCATTTTTGCTTTGTCCAAAAGGTCAGGGTGTTTTAGTAAGGAAGCGTGCTAAGCAAGTATATAGCAGGTCAGACAATGATGCCTCACGATATGGCCTCGAGGCATCTGCTGATGGCAAATTAATGCCTATATTTACATTGTTTTCGGATAAAAGGATCCCACAACATATACTTGCAAAATATTCAAAAAAAATGGGCAATCGGTAGGTCCGATATAGGGAATGGATGACATGTCAAACGTTTTACGAATATGTCATAAATGTTTTTCACACATTCCTGATAAAAGAAAATATCAAGAAACTAATAGTTTTATTTTTGGACGGCCATTCGTCTCGTTTATCTTTGAATGAATTATGTAGCGATAACGGAATCATTTTAACAGCTTTATTACCAAATTCGACCCATCTATTGCAGGTGCAGCCGATGGATCTAGCTGTTTTCCACAGTCTCAAGAGTTCTTGGAGAATGGAAAACGATGGACGTCGTTTAAAACGTGAAGAGTTTGGCCCACAACTTGAAGGTTGTATTGAATCAATACTCAAACAGGAAATAATTCAAAATGGATTTCGTTCATGTGGATTATTTCCGTTCGACGCAAACGCGCTAGATTATGCAAAAATTTTAAAGTCTACGGCAAACAAAGGTTCGGGTGCTAACACCTCCACTAATGCAGATAACTATGGGCGACCACCATTAAACCCAAGGAACTTATACGAATTTGCAAACCTATTAGATAAAAGGTTAGGAAATGTCAAATTAAATACATTTTTGGATTGTAGTGATGATAAGGTAGGAGATATAAAAGATGAGAATTTATATTACTTTTGGAAAAGCGTTAAAACTGACTTGGATAATAATACCGAGAATGTCACAGTTATCGATCTAGGAGTACAAGAGAATGACCAGACCTAGTTATTTCAACTTCGAAAGCTAACAAAACCATACTCGAATCGAATAACGTTTCCACAATAGAAAACTGTAAAATTGTAGATGACTTATTAGGCGAAAACGACACACCGGATCTTCTAGAAAACCATGAGAACAATATTAACAGGAAAGAGTCAATGATTGTTAAAAACAGTCCAAGAGCTGCACCTTCTTATTCAGGAGATATGAAAACCACAGTTCTATCTGTATCCAGTCAAATAGCTGAGGAAAATATACAAGCGGGTGGTTCGAAAGCATCGGAATTTCCAACTCCATTTACAAATGCATTTTTTTGGCCACAAACTCCAACATCAAATGATGTAAAGAAATGAGTTAAAAGAAAATTACATCGAATATCAAAGGCGTATCGAAGAATAAAAACTGAAAAAGATTGAATTGAAAAATAAAACCAAAAAGGCTAAAGGAAATATCAACCAGAAAGGAAATAAGATATCTCCTAAAACATCTAGTGAATCCACACTTTCTATATTAGTGGGAGAGTATGTAGTCATTACATATGAGGGACAACATTTTCCCGGAATTGTGACGAACGTGGTTAATGAGGACCCAATTAAATACGAAGTGAAAACGATGACTATGAGCGGGATTAATTGGCGTTGGCCTGATCAAGATGATATCTTAATGTATGATGCCACAGATATGTACATATATTAAAAAAAATAAACCCTTCTTTATTGTGAGGAATCTATGTCATTAAAGATTTCGACGTTTGATTTATTTCAAGAAATTTTGAAATTTTAAATATTTATTTTTGTTTTACTTGAATTATTTAAATGCTTATTAATCATTAATAAAGGCTGAATTTATTTGAACACTAATTTTTTATTCCATTTTATCTTTTTACTGAGACAGGTATTAATTACTCAATAAATAATATAAAAATCAATTTATTGTAAATAAATCATTTGTTAATATGAAAGTTATCGTTTTAGATTTTTTATTAACATTGTCACAAACTAAAAAAAATTAACTTAAAATTTCAAAACCCTTAATAGTCCAGAATATGGTACATTTACCTTACTGTATGCATGAATATGGCCGAATATAACAAGGGAATGCATAGTGTTATCGCCCACATTATGTTTGGGCTAGTGTGAGTGATAATAGTGTTGGTGTTTGTATTTTTGTGCTTATTACCTGTTGCCTGTATAATGAACGCCGAATTGATAATCTACGAATTTATCAAACGGGCTGTGAATAAATTGAATAGGCAACGTAACGTGACTCGACCGAAGAAACAATCGAGATCATCAGGCTGAACCATGCTAATTGGAAAGGTTCATTGAGAAAACGTTGATTAAGTGAAGGCAAAGATTGTGATTTCCAAAGTACAACAAATGCAAGACACGAAATGTATGAATGTGAAGTGGGACAACAATTTAATAACTAACTCACAAGGAATAACTAGTAAAATATGTATGAGGAATATCGGCCTCCTGTGAAAAAAATAGAAAAGAAAAGCCTGAAATTAAATTTATTTAAAATAAAACGTAATTTAAAACAAAGAAATTACTAAAAACTCTATCACAGATACTTATTCATCGGATAGTATCCTTTTTATACTACAACAGCGGAGAAGGGAGAATTTTATCACATCCGTTTGCTCATAATGAAACCAAATTCTTCGCAAAAGCATATTTTTTAAATGAAAACTTCTTTTTGGTAATTGCTCGATTAATTTAACTAAAAAAACAAATCAAGAAAATTATGTGCAGTGCTATGGAAATTGTTTGCAATTATTGATAAGGAAAATAAAAATAGGGGTAAATATTTACAAGTATAAAAATCTTAACAACAAGAAATAACATTTCAAAAAAACACATTAAATAGTATTATTAAAAATAACGGAAACAATTAAAATAACACTGGCTCGATAAATCGCAAAAAACAAAAAAAAAAAAAAAAATGTTTGAAAATTTGAGATTCATAGAAAGGGTACCAGCAAATAGGAGTTCGTAGAGAACGTAAATCTGATCACAAAAAATCAGAACTCATGCTATATATTTATTTGTAAATATTTTCCAGGAAGAGTTTTTTTTTCCGAAATTTATCGAAGCGGAGTTGTTTAAATTGGTTCCGTTATTTTTGTTATGATTAGTTATTGTATAAGTTACGCAATAAATCCCATTTCAGAACCGTAACAACCGAAAAACGTAATTTTGAAAATGCTGTTTACTGCTTCGCAAGGTAAGACAATCTGGAACTAAAATTTGCTACGACTAATAATGTGGAACTGATTTATAGAAGTAAGTAATTCCTTTTAGTTCCTATCTGACAATTATAAACCAAGTATTTTTCTTTATTTAAAGATTTTAGAAATACCTATGTAATTATGTCAAATCATTTTGTCAAATGATATATGAAACGCCAATATTTATTCAATAGAATGGAACCTTTTATTCCAGTATCCTTATACGAGTATTCTATATAAAATAATTAAAACGGTTACATTATTGTTATATTGTAACTATAAGTTGTAAGGAAGTTTCCACACAAATTTTCAACACTTCCAATACCTTTATTGTGTGTATGTATGTTTTTTACTACAATATAAAATTATTAAGTGTTGCTTAACAAGGCATCATATTACATTTATGTCAATAATTGAATTTTGTTTTATGGTTTTTCCCAATTCCCACTTGCTTTCTTATTAAATATATAAAGGGATTATTTCCATACAAACAGAATACAAAAATCTTCTGTGTTTAATTGTTATCAAAAGGGTTCTCATTTTATTGTTCACTTATTATTTAATTATTTCAAATAGCTGCAAATTACTAAATTTACAAATATGTATGTATAATAATTTAAGTTACATATAATGGCTGTCACATCCCTATTTTATGTTTTTGTGTATATTTTGTCACTTATTAATTTATAATAAAACATATTTAGTTATAGTTACTAAAGAAAAAAAATCCCTTATTAATTTAAATTATCTTCAAAAGGATTTTTATTTTTATTTTTAATAACTGAAGTTGTTTTGTTATAAAATATAAAACAACAACTGCACAATAAAGTAAAATCAAAATTTTCATGACAAATCAAAATAAAATCATAACTTATTTAGCAAATGCTCTTATTATTGTCATTTCTGTAAAATCCAGCATCTCAACGTTCTCCTTTCTGGCATAAATATGGTAACAGTCACATCTTCGCCTAATATACAATGTGGATATCTACTCGTAGCTAATTACATTCTTTTTGGTATCGACTAAACATTTATCCATATATTGAATTTATTTATACAAATTTATAACAATATAAGGAACATTTATGTTTAATACCATCATTATGTAACAATCACTGTACGCTATTGCATACATCCATTATAATATTAATAACAGAACGTGATGAAGGGGGCGCAACCATTCAATGAAAAGAAGATTATTAGCTTAGAAGAACACAAAAAAAAAAAAATATTTTTCTTCATCTTTAATCAGATAATTATTATCTTGGGAATATTTATATAACAATTTCTCAGTTTTTCCAAAAATTAAATTTTCATCTATTGTTTATGTTAAAATAAACATAAAGACTATATACTGGTATACATAAATGTATATATATATCCTTACTACATACGTAAATAAATAGAGTGGGATATAGATGCGAGGGTACTGAAAATTAAATAACAAATGTCTAATTATTCAATTTGTAATCGGATGACTTGAAGGAATAAAGAAAATTTTTTCCTTTCTGCTGTTGTTGGATCTTTTATCAAAAATAAAAAAAAACTGTTACAAGTTTAGTATTGAGTAATTTTTAATATTTATTCCCTGTGGAGTTTGCCACTTGCTGATATAACGTTTAGCTCTGTAATAAACATACTTTGTGGAACAGGTTTGGTTCATTGTATAAATTTATGTATGTTCAGTACATATACATTAAGATTGCCTTGCTCTTCTTGGTCTACCAAGGTAATGGTCATAACATTATGACGTAGTTATAAGTTATCATTTTGATACGATCTGTACAGTTTAAATAATTTTTTTTACTGTATAGTATTGTCTCCCGCGAATTAATATTAAAACGGTTGTACCGCCCACTGGTGATCCTGATTTTGTAGGAAAGTTTTAGCAACCTAGTTAAGTTTATGTCTATTGCTTCTAGTATTTTCCTATTGATATAGAAAATAGCAAATATCATTGTATGCCTAAGAAGGGCATCAATCAGCAAATCTGATTCTTTGAATTATTGCCGGATAGCCATTTTCTGTGTCCTTCCCAAGGTGTTAGAATTAATATTCTTCCCGTATACGTTCCTATGTCAATCCTTCCATCTTCTTTGCCTTCCTTCCATTTCCGTCTTTCCCCTTCCTTTGGAGGATATTAAAAACTCATGCCATTACAAGCCATTATGATTGGTAAGATTATGTGTCGCCCTGTGCCTGTGCTAAGTATATTTATTTATTTAGGAAAATGTCTATAAAATTGACTTGAATACATTAATATTTCGTGGTTTATGCTAAGCGGGTATGCGCGACCTTCTGTATATGCTTTAAAGTGTGAGAACAGTATGAATACGATATTGGAATGTTGTTTGGTCTGTATGATACCCGTAAAATAATTTTTGGTGGAATGACTATGAAAAGTCTGACAAATGACTATACGACCATAAGAGACGAAATAAGTCAAATGTCGGTCAAATGTTCAGTCATTTGTGCGTCCAGTCCTTGCCAGAAAATGGACGAACATATAAAGACTTTTTTGACGCAGCTTTTTTGTCTTCCATTTGACCACCACATTCGACGAACAAATTATTGCCGAATTAGCTACCTTAAAATCTGACTGACAAATGTAAGTCGAAATTGAAAGTCATAAATGATAACAAAAGGTTGGTATTTTGATAGTCATTTCAGTATTCCAGTAAACAAACGGAATGAACTACCTTATGTTGGACTGTTTTGGGCCACATTTGAGAGTCGAAATTGAGAGCCAAAAGTGATTATAAAAGGTTGGTATTTTGGCAGTCATTTCAGTATTCCAATAAACAGACAGAATGAGCTAGCTTATGTTGGACTATTTCGGGCCACATTTGGGAGGCTTTTTTTGATAAATTATTATACAATGTTTTATTAATTTAAATAAATATTTTATTAGTATAAAAGGTAAATCCAAAAAAAATCAATAACTCAATAACTCAATCAATAAATCAATAACTAAATGTATTAATTCGTAAAAATAATCAAAAACTAAGAAAAACAATAAGTTATAACTAAATGTATTACAAATCCAAATGTAAATTTAGTATAAACGTATATTCAATTACAAATAAAACATTTCAAAACATATTATTAGAAATTCATCTTAAAATTAATGTTACTTATTATTTATTATACTAACTAGTTAGTCAATTAATAGCATACTGATTAATTAACTAATTATTTTCATTACTTAGTTTATTATGGCTTAGTTTATTGTGTTATTACCACTATAATGCTCGGCAGTTGCATATATACTTATGTTTATTTTCAAAAAAAGTGGTATGTGCATAGAATTAATAAGTAATGTCATAAACACTTGATTAAATCTTATTTTCATCAATTGGTTTACTATCACTTGATTTATTGTGTGTATATCGATAACGCTCTGCAGTTCGTTTAAGAACGTCAACAAAATTTTTGCGGAAATCGGTTTTGCTAATTTCCGGAAAACCAAGCTCGTTAAATCTATAGTTGATCGTATTTTCTATCAAAGTATTTAAATTGTTCAAGTCCGCAAATGCCTTTTTAATTTTTTCTTAAATAAAGAATCAAATTAGTTTTATAGTTTGATTTTTTATTGAATGTTATCATGAAACATAAATGATGTACCGAAGTTTTCTGAAACTGATTATTTTGCTTCTGTTTTAATAAAATCCGCACAACATAGAAAACTATTTTTGATAGACTCCATTTGTATACCTTTCTTAATATTGATTGCACCCGTCCATGTAAAATTATTGAGAGTTTCAGTATCAATTAGTTTTTCTAAAATATATCTTATATTTTTATTGATTTTTCGTCCTTCCACCTCGGATTTTAAATAAAGCACCTAATAAAAATAGTAAATAAAAATTATTATGTGTGTTTGTAGGTGTACTTATAATACCCTAAGCTGGTCCAAAAATCAATAACAGCGATTTTGAAAGATATAATGACATACCTTCAATACAAACATAAAAATCAAAATTGAACAATAATTGAAGTATAATATGTACTCCAAATGAATAAGAAATAAAACCTTTATAAACGATTTTCTTTTATACACATTACTTGAAAAATTTGTGAGTTATATGACATTAAAAATCAGTTAGGTTTTTTGGACCACCTATTTATTATTAATAAGTATTTGACGTATTGGTGTAGATGTGAAAACCTACCATTTGATTGCTGTATGACATGTCGATTAATTTTAAATTAAACGCCTCTACATCTGCAACGCTAGAAAACGGCAGTGAAGGCAAATTAAACTAGGGATCCTTTTCAATACTGTTATTGGCATTTTTTCGCACAAAGGATATGAGTTCCGGTAATAAATTAACAATGGGCTTAATCGTATTCTCCATTGATATTAGTTTACTATTCAGGTTTGACTCCAGGTTTGACTCCAAAACAATTCGGTGACATACATTTCCGAGTTGGTGGGATTAGTTTGATTGTCGTTGTCCGGTGAATTTGACTCTGCCACAGTTGGTTCTACTATTTGTCCTACCGTTGCATTGCATCTTTGAACTTCGCCTAACAAAATAAAAATAAATAATTTAAAAATTGTTTTGCTTAAGAATAAGATAAGTAATTTATTTACAAAGTATTGCTTTGAATTAACTTGTATTGCTTTTCCTCTTTCAACCAGAATGATAAAAGCTTAATAAATAATTACCTAAATTTTCATTGTTATTTTCATTGAAGGTTAGAAACTGGGTCGATTCAAATGTCACCTCTCCTTCATACAAAATTGCCTCGTTTTCACGTTGAATTTGATCATCTTCATATAAAAAAGTAGTTATGTTGTTAGATTGTGGAACTTCATCATATTGATTATTTAAATCAATAATTTTAAATTGCTTCTTTTGGGTGCAGGCCATTTCTGAATCCGAGTTTGAAAATATTTCAAACATCCTTTCACATTTTTTTGCTTCACTGAGAGTTTCTGAAAATATTGGTCAACAAAATTTACTAAAATGTTAAGTGTTAATAAAATGTTAACTCACGTATATTATTTTGTAATAGTTTAAATGGGAATTTTTGCCAAGTGTCTTTTGGGGCTGCATTTGTTTCCAGAAGTCTTTTAATATTTTTGTTGTCTGGCCAGAAGACATTTGTTCCTTTTATCCAGTTTTTACAAACGATAGAAACCTCTTTTTCAATATTCCTATCGGTAGTTTCGACAATCGCATACATTTGATCTTAATATGTAAATGATCTATAATATAAAAACAACAGTACAAAATTAATTTTATGTAAAACTAACAATATGTGTTACACTCGAAGGAATCAACAAATTTGAACATAATTTACCTTAGGGACTAATTATTTTTTATATATCTTAGAGATTCATGCATGAAGCAAAGGAAAATATGCCCTAACATTTTCACCTTCAACCTCCATCGCAAATAATTTTTTTAACCTTCCAATATTTTTGCTCATCTAACAATAAGTTAGACTCAAATATGTCTAATTTCTCCGATGAAATAGGGAGACTAAATAAACTTCTTTTTCCAATGGATTCTGAACCGAAAATATATAAACTATACTTTCCATTTTAGTGGCATGGATAAACTGTATAATGTTTTTCTGTGGAGCTAAAATCCAACAGTCCCGCTTACTATTATTTATTCTATAATCCTTAAAAATGATTTCTTTGTAGATGGTTATTGTACTACCACTAGTTTTTATATTCGTTTTGCGTTTCAATATGGGAAACTCAATATCATTATCTACTTTTACTTCTGGAATGTCATTTAATTCCATCAAATGATTATAAATCTGAGACAGTGGTTGGCTATTCTTGCGTAATAAGGATTTAATTTGGAACATGAAACTTTCGAACGGAAAGGAGCTAAACAAGTTGAGGTTTCCAATTTTAGTTGTACGAATCCGATGAGATCCAAGAAGTACTGTAAGTTCAGTAAAGAGCTTAGATTCAAATTGTGAACCCTGGTCAGTTGTTATTTCTGCCGGGACACCAAATCGCGAAATATAGTTAGTAACAAATGTAGTGGCAATCGTATTAGCGGACATATTGCTCATGCAATAAGCCTCAGGCCAGCGTGTAAACCTATCAACACACGTTAAAATATAAGAACAATTGTTGGAAACCGGAAGTGATCCAACGATATCCAAATGGATATGTTCGAATCGACCTTGTGGAATATTAAATTGTCCATGTGGTGAGACTGTGTGCCTTTGTACTTTGGCACGTTTGCAGGATAAACAGGAAGTAGCCCATTGAGTTACATCTTTGTTTATACTTGGCCAAAAATAACGAGCTGTAATCAATTTACGAGTAGCGCTAACTCCAGGATGTGCTAAATTCTGTAATGAGTCGAAAACTATCCGACGCAATGGATCTGGAATGTATGGACGGTTTTAACCTGTCGATACTTCACAATAGACTTCAAGGCCCGGCAACATAAATAACTCAAGTTTATAACTAGAAGTTGATCGACGATCGTTTGAACCAGATAATAAAATCTGAAGTTCTTCGTCTTTTAATTGTGCCTTAATTATATCTCTATAATCGAAAAATATTTCGTTAGTAGCCGAGTCAATGTTTAAAGTGCGTGATAACGTATCCGCTACCACGTTTTCTACACCATGCACATGCTGAATGTCAGATGTAAACTGACTAATGTAATCCAAATGGCGTGATTGCCTTGGATTTCTTTCAGTTTTAGACTGAATAGCTCTTGTTAGTGGCTTATGATCGGTATAAATTGTGAAATCCCGAACTTCTACATAATATCTAAATTGTTTAACAGCCAGAAAAATTGCTAGGAGTTCCCTATCAAATGCTGAATATTTTATTTCAGCACTCGTTAATTTCTTCGAAAAGAATGCTAATGGTTCCAACCGATTCTCTTTCTCATTAAACTGTTGCAAGACAGCGCCAACGGCAATGTTCGATGCATCAGTTGTAATACTTATTTTAGCGTTCCCAATTGGGTGCGCGAGAAGAGTAATTTTAATCAATTCCGCAATTACCTGGTTAAATGCAACATTACATTCATCCGTCCAAGAAAAGTTCTTGGTTAGCTTTGGCGACTTATTTAGTACTGCCAAATGTGCGTGAATTAGAGCTAACATTTCCGCTACCTTAGGTATAAATCGGTGATAGTAATTAACCATCCCGATAAAACGTTGAATGTGCTTTATAGAAGTTGGAACCGGAAACTCATTAATTGCTCGAATTCTATCCTCAGAAGGTAGAATTCCATCTGCTGTAATTTTATGACTCAGAAAATCTAATGATGGAACGCCAAAAACACATTTTGATGTTTTAATATGCACGTCATATTCGATCAATCTTTTAAAGATTTGTTCTAAGTGCATTAAATGCTGTTCCTCATTTTCTGAAGCCACCAGTAAATCATCAATATAAGCATAAACGAAATCTAGCCCGCGGACTATACTTCGTTAATAAATCGTTGGAATGTCTGTGCGCCATTACGTAACCCAAAAGGCATACGTGTGAATTCATACAATCCGAACGGAGTTGTAATTGCCGTCTTATAGACATCCTCAGATGCTACTGGTATTAGATGGTAAGCCCTAACTAAATCGATCTTGGAGAATATTTAACAACCATGTAAGTTCATTGAGAAATTCTGTATATGAGATATCGGATATCTATCTGGTGTTGTCACCGAATTTAATTGTCGATAATCTCCACATGGTCTCCAATCGAGATCTTTTTTTCTAACCATATGTAATGGACATGAAACTGGGGATGACGATGGTCGACAAATCCCCAAATCCACCATATGTTGGAATTCAGTAAAAGCGGCTTTATGCCGATCAGGATCTAATCTTCTTGGCCTTGCCATCGGTAAATGACCATTAGTCACAATATGATGCACAACTGAATGGCAAACTGGCAAATTAAAATTTGGTAACGCTGTAAGGCTAGGAAACTTACTTAATAACGTACCATAACCATTATCAATAGAAAAATGCACAGGCGTAAGTGTTTCACAACTTCTTACTACCGCATCAATTGATAATTTTGTTGTTGTGTCTATTAACTGTCTTCTTTCGAGATCAACTAAGAGACCAAATTTTGCCAAGAAATCGGCGCCAATGATCGGGCGACACACGGATGCTATAATAAAAGCATGCGTAAAGTCCCTTTTAAGTCCTAAATTGACTTTAAGCAATTTCGTACCGAATGTACGAATAATTGATCCATTGGCTGCCGTAAGTGAAAGATCCTGCGAATAACTATTTACATTTATATTATAGAATTTGACCGGGATTACTGATATGTCAGCTCCCGTGTCAATTAAGAAAACTAAACTATTGTTATTGTCGTTGATAAAGAGCCGGGACGAGCGCAAATTCAATAATGTCCCGGACTCTACTCTGCTTACGTCTATCCGTTTTTTGCTTCAAGTTTTTGGGCGGCAGCGTTTTTCTATCTGGTCAACCCGTTGTTTAAAATATGAGCAAGGCTGTTTACAAGACCAAGCTTGATTTCCATATTTCTTGTGGTTGTAACACCAATCTGGATGATTTTTCCAATTGTTGTGCTTGGTGTTGTTTGTGGACATTTGCTTATTGCCAGTGCTACTACTAGCGCTGCTCGACCGATTTTGGTTGTTGTTACCTCGGGAGCCGGAACGAGAACGACCCTTGTTGCTTAGCGCATTCAAACGGTTTTCGAGTGTATTGAGCCTAGCCTCAATTTTCGAGATGTAATTTGGCTTGTTCTGTTGCCCGCTAGTAGATGGTCTATCCATCGACGCCACTTTTGGCGCGTGGTACATGGCCGCATGAATTCTATCTGCGATCTTAGCACATTGCTCTAACGTTTCCGTTTCTCGTAACCCAGCCATTGCGACTCGGATTACTTCAGGTAATTTTCTGGTCCACATGGTTTTAATGACAGATTCGCTAAATTTATTTTTAGCCTTCACTTGAATCTGTCTTAAAAGTTCAGCTGGCCTCCGATCGCCCAGATCGATTCCTGTCAACAAAAGTTCCAGGTCATGTTCTGGCGATGGTGTCAATCTGTCAAGCAACCGGGATTTAATGGCTTCATAATAATTATTTTTTGGTGGATCTGATAACAGATCACCAATTTGTTCTGCTATTTCCGGTGCTAGGGAAGCTAAAACGTGTGACGCCTTAGTTCTGTCTGACGTTAATTGATTTAAGGTGAACTGTAATTCAGTCGCCTTAAACCAAATGGAGGGATTTTGCGTCCAAAATGGCTGCAGTTTTAACAGTCCAATTGGCGAAACTTCTTGATCAACCTCCATATCCGCTTTCTTTTCAATTAGAACTATCGGACTTCCTGGTCTTGGTGGGGTACCTACCATTTTGTTGTTTAAGATTTTATGGAACTAAGACGTGGCAAATTGTTTGTTGTTGTGATTGTTGGTCAAGTGCACACAAAGCTGCTTGTTTTTATTAAGCAAAAAAAATTTTACAAAACAATCGTGCGTTTGGTGAATTTTCCAAATTGTGAAAAATTTAATCAAAATTCAAAGTACTTTTGACCAATTGCTTGACCAACCAACAATGTTTGTGTAAAATATCAAATCTTTTTTTGGAAGAAAACTTAAAAAAAATTGTAACTCTTCAAGAAAATAAACAACGCCGTAACCGTATTCGTAGGTATAATAAAAAATAGAGGTTCTTGCCCGAATAAACGGTGAAATTAGCGAGATTTTTAAAAAAATAAAAAATAAATGAGATAAAAGAGAGATGAAAAATCTGCAAAATCTTGACGTATAAAAAACGCGTTTATTCTGGGAAACCTTTAAAAACAAATAAACCGTTACCAATACCGCTTTTGCGAAAAATTCCTTATATTAGGAGAATTCTAGCGATCGTTTTGCAATACCCAAAACCTGAAACTACCTAACCGTATGTGAAAATTTTGTGAGAACAAAATTTTAAGTTACTATTAACGATGACGACACACTCTGAAATATATTGTAGATACTTAAATTAGGTTTCCGTATAATAACTTAATTGCAGAAAACGCGAATAGTGGCGTAAAATTTACATAATTCGTTAGTATAAATTAATTAGTTTTGATAAAAACTTTTAAATAAATATTCTTTTTTACTGTTAGTAATAATTTTAAAAATTCAAGGATGTGTATATAAAAATTGAATTTAAATTGAAAAATTTGAATTTAAATTTAAAAAAAAATATTAACTTGATTACAATTTAGTTGAGATAATATATGTATACTTAAGTTTTTTAAATACAGGTAAACTCATTTGTTTTTATCTGTTGTGTGATGTCGTCCTTCTGATCCCGTTATAATGATAAGCATGTCCTCCCTCGTTGACCAATATAATGTTGTCCGATACCACATGTATATATGATAAATATAATATACACCAAATTAGTATTTATTCGATTAAATTACGAGATGGTTTCTCGACGGGTACATACCTATATCTTGGCACGACATATCGTACCAAGATTGTGCAATAACAAGGCCAATATCCAAAGTTTTATTTCGCTAAAAAACTTGGAAAAACGTGTATATACTGCTCTCAAAATTCTGCGTGTCGATGTAATGGAAAAATGTAGTGTTATATTTTATTATTTTTCCCGCAACTTCGTGCTGCGTGTTGTTTTTCTTAAAATTATCTATCCGCTCCTGCGGAGATTCCCTAAAAAGGGTAGACGAGGTCACCAATTATTATAGTAATGTATTTGGTGGAACTTATAGATTCACTATTTACAAATTACAACACCGTTTATATTTATTTTAAAACATAATTTTATTATTATAATTTAATTTTATAATTCACTATAAATCTTATTGATTTAGAATTTTGTTATAATCCAAATATACAAAATAAGATTTTATTATATTTAATTTAATGATTTTAAATTATTATTAATTTATTATTATAATTTTCATTATTATTAATTTATTATTATAATATTTATTTTAATTAATATTTCACGCCACTATATGAAAATAATTTTCTCTGACCAATCTGGTCAATAATATGATATATATAGAGTTCTGGAATTATCTAAAAATCTATATTTTACAATAATTATATTGTGTGTGTGTGTGTGTGTGTGTGTGTGGCGTCATACTTATACTTAATGAAAATCCGAACGGGGAAAAAAGAAAGATAAGTATATACGAGTGCAAATTTTGTTTTCGCATACTGCGTAAGCGGAGGTAAACAATAGTGACTTACACCCGTATTCCCTTAGTCGTGTCGCTTGTCACTTGTACCGACAATCAAATTTTGATATTCTCTTAGTCGATCGATGCGACAATTGTCGTTTGAAGTGACAGATATAGTTTTACGTCGCATTCTCTTATATTATCACTTCGATCGACTAAGAGAATACCAATTTAAAGTTGAAGTGACACGACAATTGTCACGTCGAATGAAGTGACACGACCAAGGGAATAGGGGTATTAATGATTCGCGGACTTTTGGTCTAAAATAATTTATCTAAACCAATTTAACTAAAGCAATTTACCTAAAAACAATTTATCTAAAAACAATTCATCTAAAAACAATTCGTCCAAAGTAATTCATCTAAAACAGTTCACCTAAAACAATTTAACTAAAACCAATTTAACTAAAAACAATTCGTCTAAAACAATTTATCTAAAAACAAATCTAAAAACAATTTATCTAAAAACAATTCATCTAAAAACAATTCGTCTAAAGCAATTCATCTAAAACAGTTCACCTAAAACAATTTAACTAAAACCAATTTAACTAAAAATAATTTGTCTAAAAACAATTCGTCTAAAGCAATTTAACTAAAAACAATTTATTTAAAAACAATTCATCTAAAGCAATTTAACTAACAATAATTTATCTAAAAACAATTTATCTAAAAACAATTTAACTAAACACAATTCGTCTAAACACAATTCATCTAAAATAGTTTACCTAAAACAATTTAACTAAAACCGATTTAACTGAAAACAATTCGTCTAAAAACAACTTACAGAGCATTCACAATGCAAACACTTTACATTTTACTTTCAGATTTGTAGGTATTTTCAACATAATGAACTAAAATTTTTGCTCGTTATGTTGGAAATTCATACAAACCTGTAAGTTAAAAGATGAAATATTATTCCATTGTGAATGCTCTTTCATTTACATCAATTTTTTTAAAACAATTCATATAGAGCGATTCGTCTAAAACAACTCGTCCAAAACAATTCAAGGAAAAAATCGCAAAAAATGGATATAAAATAATCCTTCTAAATTAATTCGTCGAAAACCAAATAATCTAACATATGTACATTCAACGAAATTTTAGAAAAAAATTGAGATTAGCTTTGATTGTAGAGGAATCACCGCCGATTACAATATTACCTCAATAGATAGCGTTACTTGCATGATTTACAAGTTTTTTATTTTGTGCATAATAAATGTGCATAATCATACCTGGCCATATTTCAGAACTTCATCCAGAAATAATTTAAAAATACCATTTTCAATGCACATATCAAATTTCACCATAATCGGTTAAGGAATAGGCAAATTCCATCATATTTGGCCATATTCTAAAATTTCATCTAAAAAGCATTTCAGAATCCCATTTCCATCGCATATGTCAAATTCCACTCAAATCCGTTGAGAAATAGATAAGTTCCACCCGTGTCAAATTTCATCATAGTCGGTTGAAGAAATAGCCAAAGTGGAACCATACTCGGCCCTATTTACAGTTTTGGCAGTAAAAACAAATTAATATTGTACATTAGATGGTTTTGGGGGCGAAGATAAATGAACTGAGTCATTCAACTATCACCTTGGCCATTTAACCCACCTTACCCCAAAAGGTGTACTTATACGCACCTAAATATTATGAAAATGTAAATATCTAAGATAACGATGGAGTTCGTACTTTTATTTTAGCTTCACTGCATTCTTCGTACGTTTATTATACTGAATATTCGATCTTTGAAATACTGTGCTTAGGATTTTGAAATTCATGAATCGAAAAATTCCAAATTCATCACGTTGCGAATAAGTAAAATCATTACTTAGGTTATTTAATCAAACTGAAATATTTTTATTTATAATAATCATTAAAACTGTTTAAAAACAATCCACTATAAAAATCACGTCTGTATGCATCGATTATCACAGAAAAGTTTTTTGGCTACATATAATATTCAAAAAATAATTTTAGGTTATTGTGAGTTCACATAGCAAAGACAAAAACCTTATTACCACTAGCGAGAACTACTTAGTGGTTAGTCGATTGAAAAGCAACTATTAGCTGTGTTTTGTTGAGAAAAATTAATTCGAATTATTTTGGAGTCATTTTTTTCTTAACAGTATTTTTTCTATTTTTCATTCAAGCAGTTACGTATTTTATTTGTTCGAGCTCGAATTAAATAACTCAAATTTTTTGTTCGAATTATTTAATTCCTGTCACGTGCAATTGTTGTTGTAAATTTCTCAACAAAATACAGCTATTGATAAAATTTGTGTGGACACAATTTTACAAATTTTTTTTTAGAATGACCAAGAATAAGTAATTATTTATATTTAAAAAGTTTAGATAAATGGAGACAAATTGTTTTAGACAAATTTACCTTTATCTAAAAAATTTTTTTTAGGCAAATTGTTATTAGGTGAATGTTTTACTAAAATTGTTTTAGACGAATTGTTTTTAGATGAATTGTGTTTAGGCGAATTGTTTTTAGGTAAATTGGTTTTAGTTAAATTGTTTTAGACGAATTGTTTTTAGGTAAATTGGTTTTAGTTAAATTGGTTTAGACGAATTGTTTTTAGATGAATTGTGTTTAGACAAATTGTTTTTAGGTAAATTGGTTTTAGTTAAATTGTTTTAGACGAATTGTTTTTAGATGAATTGTGTTTAGACAAATTGTTTTTAGACAAATTGTTTTTAGTTAAATTGGTTTTAGTTAAATTGTTTTAGGTAAACTGTTTTAGACGAATTGCTTTAGATGAATTGTTTTTAGGTAAATTGTTTTTAGATAAATTGTTTTTAGATAAATTGATTTTAGCCTAATTATATTTAGATTAAATGTTTTTAGATGAAATGTTTTTAGATGAATTGTTTTTAGATAAAATGTTTTAGATAAATTGTTTTTAGATAAATTGTTTTAGATAAAAAATCCGTTTTCCGCTAAAACTTAATCCAAAGCCTTCATCTCGATTATTGCGTTGGCATTTAGAGTTGGAGGGTTATGATTATGAGATAGAATATAAACCTGGTGTAGCCAATAGGAATGCTGATGCGCTTAGTCGTATTGTCCATTCTGATGTATCGGTTGACGATTCCACAATAATTCCAAATTCGAGTAATATAATTGATTATTCGAATGACAAATCTGATCAAATTATAGAACTACAATCTGAAGAGGATATTAAACAAGTTATAAAAGAATTTCATATCACACCATTAGGTGGTCATCAAGGCGTTCTAAGAACTGTAAATCGTTTAAAGCGTTACTATTTCTTTCCAAAATTATATAGCAAAGTTCGAAAATATATATCTGGTTGTGCTTTGTGTCAAAAAAATAAGATTCTAAAGCCCAATAAATGTCCAATGAAGATTACGACAACCTCCAGTAAACCTTTTCAAAAGATTTTTCTGGATATTGTTGAACCCTTACCTCAATCATATCAAAGTAATAAATACTTGCTTACAATGCAAGACGATCTTACAAAATTATCAGTAGCAGTCCCACTGGTCAATCAAGAAACCTCAACTATTGCGAAAGCGTTTTGTGAAGAATTCGTTTGTAAATATGGAGCACCGCATTCAATAGTAACTATGATCAAGGATCAAATTTTATGTCCGATGTTTTTAGTAATGTCTGTAAAATCCTACAAATAAAGAAAATTAATACCACTGCATATCATCCCCAATCAAATGGTGCCTTGGAACGTTCCCATCGGACTTTAGCAGAATATCTAAGGAATTTCTCTTCAAAAGATCCATTCAATTGGGATTATTGGATTCCGTTCGCTATTTTTTCGTACAATTCGACCCCTCACTCTGCGACTTCCTTTATGCCATTTGAACTTATCTATGGATTCAAACCTTCAATTCCATCAGTAGTAAACCAAAACCCAGAAGTTGTATATTCTTTCGATGACTATTCGACTGAATTGAAACACCGTTTACAAAATTCGTGGGCGCTCGCTGATTTCTGAGAAGAATAAGGCTAAAGATTATAATGATGCGAATTCTAAACCTTTAATTTATAATATAGGTGAAAGGGTCCTCCTGAAGAATCCAAAAACTAACAATAAACTAGATCCTTTGTGGACAGGACCATATGAAATTGTAAGAATTAATTCCCCTGAAAATTCCGCTATTCGAATAAATAGAAATATCAAAGTTGTTCACAATAATCGTCTAAAACGTTTCGTTGAATGATGTTTTAATTTGGTGCAATGAATCGGTACTCGGCTAAAACAGCTCGATTAATTATAAATTGTACTTACTTATAATAAAATTTAGTTTAATTAAATTAAAATTACTATTGAATTGTAATAATAATAAATAAAATCTTTAAAATATTTATCATTGAATTGCTTGCTATTATAAAACTAATTTACTATAAAATAATTATTGTAAACATAATTTTAATACTTAGTTTCGTTGTTTTGTACGGATATATTGTTGTACAATATATCCTTTTCTTAGGGGGAAGGTGTTGTGAGCGACGTACGCTAATATCGTACAATTTATTAAATGCTACTTCGCTCACCGTATTTAAGATTACTAATTAAATATGTATTGTAAATAACGTATATACTCAGTTACAGATGATGCAAAAGCAGTTTTGAATGAAGAAAAACAATATTCAATCTTGCTTGCACCATCGATCTGAAAACATGGTCGATTGAAATTGAAGTAATAATTTGGATAATAATTATAAAAATAAATTACCTAACATTATATATTTTATATAGACATAAATTATAATATTAATAAACAAAATATGAAGAAACAATTGTAAAAGTAAAAGTCGTGGTGTTTTACATTGGAGGATTGATCTTAAAATTTTCATCAAGAGATCATCTCTCAACGCAAAGTTCACAGCACTTGGACACATAAAAACACACCACAAAATTAATTTAAATAATCCAATAAACTTAGGGATAATTTCTTTTTTTTTTTTTTTTTTTTTTTTTTTTTTCAAAATAATTATTTATAAATATAATCCTAATCTGATCATCATGACTTATTCACTTCAATTTTTTAATTTTTTCTAATCCCGTTTCAACAAAAAAAATCTCTTTTATAGCTTCACTGGTTGTTGTTGGTGTTTACTTTATTCTTTCTATTCTTTCATTACCCCTCTTTAAATTTTGGTAGAACCTAATTGAATGCATACTGCCATCCGTTAATTCAAAACCCATTGATGTCCAGGAAATCAGAAGAACAAAAAAATCAAGGAAACCAAACAAATAAGTTATACAAAAAAATCAGATCTCGATAAATAGCGTGTAGAATTTGTAATTGATTACGCATCATTCATTTGCAACAAGCAATTGTCATGCGATTTTACAATAAACAAAAAATTGTTTCCATTTAACCCTTCATGTTAAACCGACTGATCATTGATACTGTTCCAACACGATTTAATGCCAATCATGCGTTGAACTTTCTAGAACTATGTAGATCATAAGACAAAGCCAAACATCAAAAACGTGGCCCCACATTGGGCGCCAAAGTGTAACCCGCAAATTTCTTATTAAATACCGATGTTCTGAAAACCAAATAAGGATTCAAAAGGCAATAAAAAAAACGAACCCCTTTATTAATAGCTGTGCACATGTAAATTGATTTTTTTTTTTTTTTCACTTCGGTCTAAAATGACCGAAGTATTGAAATCCTGTTAAAAATGACCAAAAATTTGGTCGGTCCAAAACCACATTTATTGACGTTTTGAAAGCTCCTGGGTCTAAAAAAGTAAAAATAATGTCCTTCCGCATGACTATAGCCGTGGTATCCTGAGAACGGCTTGTCCGATTTAGAATTTTTTTGGAACATATACGTCAAGAGGACCGAGTACCTGCCATACGAATTGACCCAAAACTACTGGTTATAGAAATATTTACCAATTTTTTATATATGCTGGTTTAAATATTGAGTATGGCATTGTGTTTGGGGTTGAGTTGAAGGTTGTTAGGGGTCAATTTGCGGGTTGAGTTGAAGTTTAGTTGGAGTTGAGTTGTGGTTGGATTAAGGTATAGGAGCCAGTGGATCATTTATTATATATGGAGGTTTCAGGATTAAGTTGAAAGAGAGTTTGCGGTTGAGTTAAGGGTGGAGACCGTTTGCGGGTTGAATTGGAATTGAGTTGGGGTTGGATTAGTGTTTAGTGAGCAGTTGAGCAATATATATATATATATATATATATATATATATATATATATATATATATATATATATATATATATATATATAATATATATATATATATATATATATATATATATATATATATATATATATATATATATATATATATATATATATATATATATGTATATATATATATATATATATATATATATAATATATATATATATATATATATATATATATATATATATATATATATATCAGTGGCGTAGTCTGGTTTTTGGAGGTAGGGAAGCACTTGACGTTAGGTAGTTCCGAGCTTGATCCCATTCGCTAAAAAACAATTGATTAATTATAATACAACAATTAGGATCGCAGACCAGAGCACTATTCTTGTTTTCCGTGGGAATTGAGAATTTATTTATTATGACTTTTTTAGACTATTTTGTTATTAGTTTTTCAAGAGCATACTGTATAGCAATCGACACAGTATGGTTTGGAAAAATAATACCTAAACAGTCTAAAAGTGTCAGAATATTACCACGGGGGCTATTTGTTAATTCGTTATGATATTTTGTATTGGATTGCTCGCAGATTAAAACTGTTGTGTGCAGTTTCATTGATATTATTTTATTTATTTCTATAAAATTATACAACTAACAACCAATAAAAGATAAAATAAAAATAAAAATTTAAAGGAAGCCGCAAATTGATCTAAAATATCATCCTAAAAACTGTGTCTTCCGCAAACAAGTTCCTGCATGCTCAAAAATACAAACAATGTGTATATGTGAAAAATATTTAGAGAAAATTGGTTTGCAACTCTGTACTTTCGATAAATTACACACACATACACACCAGTTTAACGAAACTTTTAGGGTAACGAATTTCGAACTGGAAGTTTTCTTATAAGGAAATGCCATGTGTACTAACCAAATAAGTAAGGAACGAAGAAGTCTTCTTTCGAGGTGGATTTTAACTCTAATATAAAGTTAAATCCATTAAGTTTGGGCGGTCACAATTGAGCAAGTAAAATTTCAAGCCATCGAACGCCAACATTGGAAACTACCATCACTGCACCTTGTGGAAATCTATCATTGCAAACTTCTGCTAGTGCCTCCATTTTGTTTATATTTGTGAAATATTATAAAATAGAAAAGTAATGACTATCAACCAACAAAAATTTAAGGCGTTTCAAAAGGAACACAGTGTCATTACTGAGCAAATATCTAGATTAGCAAAATATGTTCAACAGTTACAGCCTAGTTCAGACATTTTTGGTATATCTATTCGTCAAAAACGTACTAATAAATTGTTAAAAAAATGTTAGTGAAGTGGAACGGGAAAAGTGTTTTATGTATGGGCATTATCTACGAAAATACGTCGCCAAAAGTTTCAATATCTGAACGATTTCGGAAACTACTAAATAGTTCAGACGAAATTATTAGATAACTGCGAGTATTCGGAGGAAACTGAGCAACGGGATTCTTCACTCATTATTATGCTACTCAAACTCATGCGATGTACCAAAGAACTGCGATATAGATTTTCCAACTATTGCCGATTTTTTTGAAATTTTTAGGCAAAAGATCAGATGCTCTAGAATCCTGTAAGTCAGAAAGTAGAAGGACTGGTCCAAATTTTAATGGAAAACTTTTACGATCGTTTGCAATCATTTCGGTAAAATGTGAGGTTTGCGATTCTTACAATCATTTTTTGTATCAGCGTAAAAAGTTCGCGAATAAATCGATTGACTAGCGGAGAAATTATAGTAAGGAATCAAAGCATTGCTTTAATTGCCTCTAGGACTTTCGCTCAGTATACCAATATAAATCAAGAAGAAGGTGTCAAATATGTACAAAGAAGCATCTTACATTGTTACACTTGAATCCAACAGAGTCTAAGTTAACCGCACCAGACGTTTTATCAAGGAAACCTAAAGACAAATTTATTAGTATAATCAATGCCACCAACGGCTACATAAGGTAAAGGATTGGTGTGGAAATAGAGTTACATACAAGGTGCTGTTGTATACTGGATCCCAACTCTTGTTTATCTCGGAAGCTTGTATGAATCGCTTAAAATTGCCAAACCTGAATGGATGTATTTCAGTGTCTGGTATCGGAGAAAGTCGGGCAGACTCCACAAAGGAGATTACATCAATCCAGATAACCAGCCTAAACAACTACAGCTCAGAATTGTCGAAGTAACTGCTAAACTTCCACCACCAACACCACACCAAAACGACTTAAGTCTATTGACTCCCCAATAGACATTTTATTGGGGTCAGAGGTATGGATGAATATTTTTTTTTGATACATTTAATAGTATGCCAGTAAGGCTTTGACCCTTTTATTAATTTACTCAGCTTATCCTGCCACTTAGCGTTAATAATCTCGTATATTTTTTCTCTAATCACGGTATTGAGTAGTCGTACAATATTATTAAGATAGGGGTCCCTTTTCCTTATCCATTGTCTCCTTCTGGCATTCCTTAATTTAATCAGAGATAAAATTTCATCCGAAAGAATTAATTTATATTTACTCGTAGACGTAATTATTGGAACTGACAGATCTACCGCTTGTTGTAAGCTTGACGTAAAATAGTCTATAGCCCCGTCAATATGGTTGTTAGATGGGTAAATTTCGTTGAAATGAGAGTTCTGTAAATTATTGTCTATTATGTGTTGAAACGTACTCCAATCCGAATTTTTGAAATTGTATGATGTCTTTGATGGAGAATGATATGTCATAGCCAAATTAATAGTACACAACACTGGGAAGTGGTCTGAGTTAAGCTCATTCTTAGCTCCAATAAAATTTACTGGAACAGCCTCGTTTGCTAGGAAGAAGTCCAATGTACTGCTTCTTCTGGTATAGTATGGTGATAGGTGGGACTACTGGGAAAATGTATAATGCAATTTCTTCTAGAGCTTAGAAAATCAAAGAGTGTGCGTCCACCTTTGTTTGATCTAACACAATTCCAGTAGGAATGCCGACAGTTGAAGTCGCCCCCTATTATGTAAGGATAGTTACAAGTGGTGAGTCTATTCCAATCACTTCTAAAGTTAAAGTGATTAGAATTAAAAACATAACAGGAGCCAACTTTTAAGGTTTGATTTGGTAATGTTAACAATATCGATATATATTCGATGCTTTGAAACCTCGAAAGTGGGAGTAGTGCATGACTAATTGAATTTTTTATAATAATAGCAACACCTCCGCCAATTTGATATACTCGATCATTCCTATGTATAATATAATGAGGGATATGGAAGGCAACGTTAGGTTTGAGGTAGGTTTCTGTTACAAGTAAAATATCAATGTCATATTTATCTAAAAAATTAATTACCTCGTGTTTCTTCTTTGATATGCTATGAGCGTTCCAGGTACATATATTAATTGAATTACTTACAGACATATTTAATCGCGGTTGTAAGGATAACATTGACTTGTTCTGCTGGCGTAGTACACTTATTAATTCCATCCATGACACTTTCCAAAATCAAAAGAAGTTCTGTTGAGGAATATAATTTGTTAGCATTACGCGAATTAAGTTGCGGTGAATTATAATTCTGTGTACTGCGATTAAACAAGCTAGAAAAAGTTGCTTGTGGAGCATTACTATCATTTATTGTGAGCGATGAATGTTGTTGTTCCTGTCTACCCAGAGTTTCTGGAAAGTTTACTGATGAAAATGTAAACGACTTTCCATTGTTGCTCGTCTTCTTGTTGAGTTGCTCTCTAATTTGTAGGAATTCCGTACGCTTTGGACAAATTACGGAATTGGCTGTGTGATTACCATCGCAGTTTGCACATTTATGTTGTATTTCGGTATCACTGAACATGCATTTTGCATCATCGACATGTGTAGTACCGCAAAATTTACACTTCGATTTCATATTGCAATTACTAGTAGTATGGCCATATACATCCAGCACTTCAGACATTGAGTGAGGCGTTCTGGTTTTTTAAATGGTATATCCCATCTACATGAAATATGGCCTATGTAGCGATGGTTTTTTAGATGATTTAGTGTAATCGATTTAGGAAATGATACAAAGTAAATTGCGGTGTCTTTGGATCTACCCTGTTTAGGCTCAATTTTATTTATTTTTGAAGGGACTAACCCGGTTTCTTTTATGTAGGTCTCGACGTCATCAATGGGCATGGATGGCAATCCGAAAAGTACATATCTTGACGTTTTGTTTTCATCGAGCGTAAACGTGTAAAACTCCGAGTTTTGTTTTTTTAACTTCTCTGAAAATTCTTTGTAATGATTCGAATCATATAATGTTATTTTCAATCCAAATTGATGTGATTTTCATATCAAACTTATTGATTTTTAATTCTTTCATAATCAATCTTATTTGATCGGATTTTAGTTTAGTCACAATTGACGGTAGTTTAGTCGTTTTGTGCTGCTTTGGTAGGACACCGTTACCCTCATTCGCATTGATGTTGTCAGCAGGCTTGTTGTGTGGTACTTAAGGAAAAGGAAATTAAACTATTATTATACACTTTAAGGGTTTTAAATTTATTTGTGATCACAAACGGTATATTGAAACCTCGTCTGTATAAATCGAAATCAACAATTGAATTGTAAACAAATACGTCTGTATCGTTCGATTTACACAGTAAGACTGAATTTAAATTTTTTTAATCGTCCAAAATGCAGGAGTTTTCAGATTTCAAATGATTTATTCGAAATATTTTTCATTGGGGCAAGGTTAATAAAGTTTATAAAATGAATCTGAATTTAAATTTGTGTACCTATGTATCTTCGTTTAACAGGAATTTTACCTTGTGAGCGAAGTCATGAGTTTTGTGCTAATTGTGTTGTCATAATACTAGTGGGAATATACTAAATATTGAATATGTATACTCAGGTTATTGGAATGTTTAGTATGAATGCCTTTAAGCTGTTTAATATGTCCAAGATTTAATTTGAACTTTTTTGCAGTGGGATTTTAAGCAGATTGACAGACGATTGTTTGTTTTATTTTTGATTTTTACTGAAAAAATAAAAAATAAAAAAACTGTGTAAAGTTAACGAATTCGGGTGTTTATTTAATGGATGCATCGTTCATAAAAAGCCGATAAATAATTCATTAACGTTACGTTAAAAGATTAATTAAACATCATACAATGATTCAAAAATCTAGGGTTAATGTAGTTACTATTTCTTTGGAACATATTTTTACTGGAAACGATTTTTTGTCACATTAAAGATTGTTAATTATTTAAGATTTTATTGAAATACTCTTCTTCTTTATATTAATAAAACATTATTAACTTGTGTGGTTTCCATTTAAAAACGGAATTATATTAATTACGAGCAAAAGACTGCCAATTAATCGTTGTAATATCAAGTCAGGTTAATTAAACATAAATTTAATAATTGAAGAATTTGGATATATGAAACCGGAATTTACCAATAAACAGCGCCACCTATCAATGTACCTTTCGACAAACCGCGTCATCGGCGCCATTGTTTTCTTTTGTCATCTGTCAACAAAATCAAATTGATAACCATACAAGTTTTTTACGTGTTAAAAATATCGAGTTTTAGTGCCTGCATATTCCGATTTGCGGACATTATTGGTTTTTTGTTATCATTTGTGAGAAACGAAGAACGTGGAAGATCACCAAAAAAGTTTGAAGAAAAATAAAAACAACTGCGGATCAATTGAATGTGTCACGAGAAGCTGTCTCCATACGCTTAAAAGCTATGGGAAAGATCCAAAAGCTGGAAAAATGGGTTCCGCTTAAACTGAATGAAAGACAACAGTAAAATCGAAAACCACTTGCGAAATGTTGCTCGCCAGATATAAAAGAAAATCATTTCTCCATCGAATTGTGACTGGCGATGAAAAATAGATTTATTTTGAGAATCTAAAGCGCAAAAATTCTTGAGTTGATCCAGGACAACCATCGACATCGACTGTAAGATCAAATAGCTTCGGTCGGAAGGCAATGCTCTGTATTTGGTTGGATCAGAAGAGTGGGATATGATAAAAGGCAACACAAAGTGATTTTGCTTCATGATAACGCACCATCACACAAAGCAAAACCGGTCAAGGAAACGTTGGAAGCACTTAATTGGGAAATACTTTCACATGCGGCTTACTTGCCGGACTTGACTCCGTCCGATTATCACTTATTTGCATCGATGCGGTACGAGCTTGCTCCTCACTTCACTTCCTACGAAAATAGTGTTGATATATACAACATTTAACAAATCAGTTGAATGGAGTTGAAATGAAAAAGCGTTTATGATTGTAAACGCGGTTATTCATGTTTTCTTTGACATTTTGTTTTTTTTGTTTCTACTAATAAAATATATCTCGTGGAGTGCACATGCTGAGTGTTGTACTTATTATTAGTTTATATTTCCAATTTAAGTTAGTATTGTTGAGTGATAAAATAAAATAATCTGAAATTATCTGGTCATCTAACAGGTTATGGGCCCAGATACGATAATAATCTGAAACAGTGAAACAAGATTATTAAGTTTAAACCATTATTTTCAACCGGCATTATGGTGAACTCAACCAAAATACAGATTAACATCTTAATAATAAAAATAATTATCAAGTGTGGAAATATAAATTGGAATTACTTTTAATAAAGGAGGATTTATGGGATATTGTTGAGTGAGAACCACCAGATCAAGTAAAAACAGCATGGTCTACAAAAGATGCTAAAGCACGTGCATACATTGGTTTTCTTGTCGAAGATAAACCAATTAATTTACATAAAGAAAGAGAAGTCCGCAAAAACCATGTGGGATGCCTTGCGAAAATACCATGAAAAATCGACATTGTCAAATAGAGTGCGACTACTAAGACGGCTGTCTAAAATGACGATGTCAGGGGGCGACGATCTTGAAAGTCGATCTTTGAAGACCTGTTGGTGCGTAGCAACCATCAGGAATCATTGTCAGTGTTCCCAGAGGATATCGTAACCAGGAAACGGATCCTATGGGCACTGAGGGGTTTTAAACCATTTAAATCGGCTGGTCCGGATCAAATTATACCAGCGGAACTTCAAAACAACTCAGTAATTATTCTTCCTTACCTGGAAGCTATATTCAAAGGGTGTTTGAAGCTGGGCTATATTCCTAGGTACTGGACGGAGGTCAATGTGGTGTTCATACCGAAAGCGGGGAAAAGCTCACATGTCTATCCTAAGGACCTAAGACCAATAACTCTATCATCCTTTCTTTTGAAAACCTTGGAAAGGCTGCTGGATGTATACATCAGAGATAAAATAGGTGCCAGGAAGTGGGCATCGTCTCAGCATGCGTACACAAAGGGTAGATCTATGGACACGGCTCTGCACACCATGGTGTCTACGATTGAGAAATCGATTAATTCGAAGGAATTCTGTTTGGTGGCCTTCCTGGATATAGAAGGCGCCTTTAATAATGTGGAAGCGGAGGCAATCAGGGAGGGATTGCCATTTTTGGAGGTGGACGTTCCTCTGATAGGGTTAATCAATTATATGCTGGGAAGCAGGATTGTTAGATCGAAGTTGGGGGACTCCACCATCAAGAGGCGAGTATCTAGGAGAACCCCGCGGGGGGGGGGGGGGGTTCTGTCCTCTCTTCTCTGGAATATAGTGGTAAACGGGTTACTACTTGAATTGGAGAGAGAGGGTATTGAAGTTATCGCGTACGAAGATGACGTAGCCTTAGCTGTTACCGGGAAATTCCTGGGCACGATTGTAGACGTAATACAGAATGCGCTTACCATCGTTATGAAATGGGCTGGCAAATGTGGACTTGGTATTAACCCGTCCAAGACAGAGCTGGTACTCTTCACTAAGAAATACAAAATCCCAGTAGTTGTCCCTCCTACCTTAAATGGCACGAGACTTGCTTTTACTGATAGAGATAGATATCTGGGCATTATCTTGGACAGTAAGCTTAGTTGGAAGCCCAACAAGTTGGAGAGAATAAACAAAGCTACTATTGCTTTGTACTCCTTTAGGAACGCCATTGGTCATAGATGGGGTCTGAAGCCGGAGCTGGTACACTGGCTCTACACCGCTGTAGTGAGACCTGTACTCATGTACGGGGTGGGTGTTTGGTGGCCAGCTCTGGACAAGGTAACTTATGAAAGTAAGAGTGAGAGAGTGCAAAGAACGGCCTGTATGCTTGTTAGCGGGGCATTGAGGTCGACACCGAAAAGTGCCTTAGAGGTTATGTTGCACCTTTTTCCGGTCGACATTTTTGGCAAACATATGGCGGCAAATACGGCTGTACGACTTGCAGCCGTCTCTCAGTGGAGGTGTCTTAGTATAGGATTGTTACATTTAACCTATTCTACGCTTCGAGAAGCGATTTCGGACCTCCTTCCTTTCAAGGGAATCCTGGAGGAATAGACCGTCATCGGAAACCGAAGCGTTGCAATTCTTCACAGATGGCTCCAAGGTAGACGGCAAAGTGGGAGCTGAAGTATTTTGTGACAAATTAAATGTAAACATTTCTCTTCGTCTCCCTGATTACTGCAGCGTGTACCAAGCTGAAGTCGTAGCGATAGAGGAGGTCATGACGTGGTTGAAGCATAATGTGTTATTCTCAGACGATATCACAATCTATGTGGACAGTCAAGCGGCGATCCGGTCGTTAGAATCGGTGTCTTTGGCGTCACGGGTGGCGTTGAGTTCTCACTCGTCTCTAAATGAGATGGGTGAGCATTTCAATATCCAGGTAATCTGGGTCCCAGGTCACTCGGGCGTCATGGGGAACTGCAGGGCGGATGAACTTGCTAGGCATGGTACGACTCTCCAGCTGCAACCGGAAAGGGCAAGTCTGGGGAGGCCTATCACAGCGCTGAGACAAGCACTTGGGAAGCAGGCGCTATCTTCAGCGGGGGAAAGGTGGTATAACACCCTCATCTGTAGAGTTGCAAGACAAGTTTGGCCAAAGCTGGACTTGGGGCGCACTAGGACATTAATATCCCTACGCAGACGTGAATTAAGAACGGTCGTAGGAACTCTCACGGGACACTGCCTTTTTGGAGAACATGCAAGAAGGCTGGGTCTGGAGGCAAATGACTTCTGCAGAAGCTGCTTGGATGAAGAGGAGGAAGAGATGTTGGCCCACTTCCTTTGCTCGTGTCCAGCATTGGCTCTCAGAAGGCACAAACACTTGATTGATGAAACGGGAGATATTCTGTGGTATCACAATGGACCGTCACCGGTCTAAGTGTGCATAAGCAGCCACTCCAACCTAACCTAACCTAACCTAACTAATAAATTTAAACTCATTTGAACTTTATTATAAGCATTTTTTCTTTATTAGAATATTATATTGCAATTACAAAAATTATGTTATTTCGTTATATTCTTAAGCATAAGTAAATCAGAGTTAAAACATTAATTAAACTGTAAAGACGTATGAAGCGAAATATAGTGTCAAAGTTCCCGATGATATTGGTCCGGATTCCTCAACCTCGGCGACCTTACTTATCCATAATTCCGTAGATCTCTCTAACACGTCTTCATTTTTCACTGCCGATTCGCTAGACTTCGTCACCATAGCTTGCCCGCAAAGTGAGTCATTTAGCCCTAACTCGATTGTCACGCTCTAAGAAATATTGGAAGAAGCGTCGGGTCAAAGGATTCTTCGTCATTTCCCCCTTGTTCCTTGTTCCTTACCGAGGTCTCTTAGATAGTGGAGCTAGTGTGAGCGTGTTGGGTTGTGGGTCCATAAAGTATCTATCTGATAAATCTCTTGTTTCACCATTTTCCGTTCCACATCAATATTGCCTGTGGTCATTCTCAGTGAGTGAGTATATTAATGCTCATCTGAAGTTTAACAATAATTCTCACTATCCAATTTTATACATATTACCCTCGTTGGAGTAGCCCCTTTATGTTGGGATCGATTTCTGCAATCGTTTTGGGATAATTCCACAAATCTTCTCATTAAATGCCTCCATTGATTTTTTTAATTCTCCTGCTGCGCCCAAAAGTTCACATTCTCTCTAGCGAAGATCAACAAACGTTGAATCGGATCAAAGAATTGTTTCCCTCGAGTGCCAACTTGGTTCTAGGCCGAATTACCTAATAGTTTAACTATATTGATGTGGGATCGGCAAAACCTGTTAAACAGTGCTTCTATTCGGTATCTCCGGCTGTTCAGAGACTCACCTATGGCGAGCTGGACAACATCCGTCTTTGGTGGTTATCGAGGAATCACAGAGTTTCCGGTGCACACCGGTCATTTTAGTTAAACAATGGCAAGGTTCGTCTGTACTTTATAGATGCTAGAGAACTGAGCACCACCATCGTAAAGGGTGCGTATCTGTTGCCTTGTCATTTGGATCAACTTCGATTTATATCGGCAATATATATAAAAGATTCCTTTTGGCAGATACATCTCAACCCACAATCCCGATATTAGACAGCGTTTACGGTACCTGACGGCCCTTGTTTCGGTTCACCGTCATGCCTTTTGGGCTATGCAAGGCTCCATAGACCGAAAACTTTGCTTCGTTAACCGCTCCCCTTATCCATCTTATAGGAAAACCTAAGTCCCGTTGGTCCTCAGCTGCAAATTCTTTAAAGTCCGCCATGTCCTCTGCTACCGTGCTGGTAAACCCTGATTACAACAAGCCCTTCTATATAAAATACAAAGCCAGTATCGTCAGCGTGAGTAGCGTCTTATTCCAAATGGACGCTGAGGGTTTCGAGCACCCCATTAACTGTATTTCCCATAACCTCAATGTGGCTCAACGAAACATTTGTCTTTCAAATTGGATACCGGAGGGGGCCACTTTACGTGGTATGTGACACTCTATCCCGAGTGTTCTGCGAGGAATCTATAACTGCGTCTGAACCTGTTGTCAGTATCACAGCTGACAGCTCTGCTGTCTCTGCTGACAACCCTCTGCCTGTCTCAGAGTTCGGAAATCCGATGCGTGTTTCCAGTTTTTCTGATCCTGTGAACGTTCCCGTGCTTGAGAGACTCTGAGCATATCTTCAAAATTCAGGGATATTTAAACTGTTGATCGTTCCTTCTTACGGTATTCACTTCCTCCTCCCACCTCAGCACAATTAAGCGGTGGTAAAATGCTTGAAATTCTACGACGACAGTTTTACTGGCCTGACATGGCACGACAAGTAAAGCAGTATGTAAGCCATACTGTCCTAAGAGTAAAATGAATATGGCTGTGAACTTCTTGACAAGACCAGCTATGGAGAATTTGGTGGTGTCTTCTGATTCTTTGCAGAAGTGGTATGCTGGTTTTCTGGGCTAAACACAACAAAATTATTTTTGTGTTATTGATGATGGAAATAATAATTTCTAAGGAGTTCATATCCATCGATTGTTTTTCCGTTATATGGGTGGTGGTCGGTCGCTCAAGGTATTTATTATTTATGGTTTCAAATTTTCAATACTAATTTACAGTAATTTTTTCCTTTTGTTTTTGCATTAGCGGGTTTCTTGCTGGAGCAAATTTTTATTATTAGCAAACGTTTTTTAATTTACTTATTCTCTTAATTCTAGCTTCAATCATTTCTTGGAATCTCCAACCTCAGCTCTGAACCTAGCTTTCCAGGACTTTTGATCAGAGATGCTGTTAGCGGAATTCCGGATGCTTCCGAATTATTATTACTATTGTAGCACCGCCAAACCATACTGTACCGTGTGGTTCCGTTACATATTAAAGAAATATAGATGTTGTTGAGAATGGGGGAATGCTAGTGGATTTTAAACTCTGTAGGAAATACAATATAGTGAATACTAACATGTAAAATTCAAAAAATAAAAGAAAATTTAAAAATATTTAGCAAACGTCTAAAAGCTGTTTCGGACATTTTTAATATTATTCCTAATGTGAAGAGGATTGACTATTACAGGTTTCAAAACCTATTACTTGAGGTAAGAACCACCGCAATGGGAGCACAAATCCATATTTTAGATTTGATTAATTTCCATTCACAAATTATAACAATAAGGAGCCTTGACAAAGCAATGAAATTCATATTAGATGGACGTGAAATTTTTAGAATCGAAGATCCATAGGAAATTTCGATTCTTATTATCTTATAACTTCAACAGCCCTAAGCTCATTAACATGCTCTAACAGTGTTTTTATTTTGAATTTATTTGAGAATTTTGAGAAATCGCGATATGGGTAAGTACAAAAAAATTTTGTTGTTGTCATCGATCTAAAATCGTATTCATTGTTTTAAAATTTTGATTGCGTAAAACGTAAAAATTTAATGAAGGAACCAAAACATGTGATGGTAGAAGTGGTAGCATGAAGTTCTTTAGAATGTAAGGTACCGAATTCGATCCTCTGTGAAGCTTTCATTTAAAAATTAAAAAAGATGTAAAAATGTAACTTTTGACATTTATAAGATTCAAATTCAATCAAACATCTTCAGAGAAAATTCTCACAAATATTGAGAAAAAAAAATATTTTTGGAAATTTTAATGCAATAATAATGTATTATTTAAAAAAAAACACCCTCGTTTAGGGGATCGAACCTCAGACATTTTACACAAAAGTAAAACACACGCCCTCTTTTTAAGCTAAAACAGAAACATTCTGTACTAAACGTAGTACGTATGCCCTAACAGAGATGTCACCATATCCATGTTAGAGACACATATTTTGTTGTACTCTGTACGATTGCATAAAACAAACAAATTTATGTTAACTTGTATATGATGGGATAGCCGATGTGGTACGATGATGGAGTGGAGCAATGAAGGTCTGGAGTTCGATGCCAAGCAAAATCCAACTCATGTAAATATTTGTTTTTAGATTAGGAGTAATCCGAGAAGATCAACGGCGGCGGCTGGGATAGGATAGGATAGGATCGCTACAAAAAAGTGATGCAATCCGAATAAAATCTTGGAAATAAAAAAAAAAATCTAATTTTTGCTTTAAAAAAAATGTGATTGGCAGATTGTAGAAACGAACTCCGGACATTTTGCACAACAGTCCGTCATCTTACCAACCAACCATTCGTCTCTATATATTTCCAACTCAATTTTTCGTTTAAATACTCGGTACATCGCACTCTTGCCATAAGAGAGCAGAATAAAACCATGGAGGTCTCGAGTTCGAACCTCGCAGCTAAAGGATTTTTTTTTGTATTAAAAATCTCCAAATTTTCTATTTGGATGGTTGCTATTGAGTTATGATTGCCTTTTTAATTAAAAAAGTTAATTTTTATTTACCAGGTGAGCAGAAATTTAAAATAATTTTTTTTTTTTCATCAAAAATCGCAAAAAAATTTTGTCATTTTAACAGGCGAACAGAATTTACAAGAAGGTAGAATTGTCAGCAATATGACTTTATTTTGTATGTTCAAGTGTCACATAACTTGAAGTGGCACGCTTTGATACAAAATAATGTCACGTTGCTGACAATTATGTGGTTTTTTAAATTCTGTTCGCCTGGTAAAATAACAAAAAATTTTATGCGATTTTTCGCCAAGTCCGAATTTAACAGTATTTAAACGAAAAATTGAGTAGTAATTATATAGAGATGAGTGGTTGGGCGGTAAGATGAGGGAGTGATGTGCGTAAGGTCTGGAGTTCGATTCTTGAACTTCCGACTTTTTTTTTTTTTTAAGCAAAAATTTGATTTTTTTTTATTTCCACGAATTTTCCCAAATTTTTTTTTGGGCGATCTCGATCCCGATAATCTTCTCGGATTATCCCCAATTCACAATTTTTCATCTAAAAACAAATTTTTTCGTTGGTTTTTGCTTGAATTCGAACTCCAGACCTTCATCACCCCAGTCCATCCATCACCTTACTGCCTCGGCTATCTGATCATATACAAGTTAATAGACATTTGGTTGTTATATGCAATCAAAACAAATGTGTATATAATATGTCGATATACTGACATCTCTGTTAGGGCATATGTACTACATTTACTACACAGTGTTTCTGCTAAGTGCTGAAATATTTGGTTTTGCTTAAAATACAGCGTGTGTTTTACTTTTGCTCGCGAGATAATTTTTACAGTCGTTGCCGACCGAAACTTTTTGTACAACGAACAACCTTGTAGTTTTTCAAGCATCTGATAGTTAAAAAAAAAACAATTCATCATGATTTGAACTCGCAACCTTCTGCTCTCTTGTCCATTGCACCAACCACTCATCCGTATCCTACATAATAAACTGTACAAACTTTGTTTGTTTTATTCGTTTATTATTGTTATGAACATGTCCAACCATGATTGTGTACGACACCGTAATAAGGTATATCAACATTTAGGAAATTGTACCACTCAATCAACGTTAAGCAAAATGCAGATACATTTTTCGTTGCTTATTTGCAACTACATACATATGTATGTCGACATTTTACTTCAAATGTTTTGATGCAAACGCCAACTGTTACCATGAATGTACTTACCACTTTCTTTTCGATACCATATTAAATTCTCATTCTTTACGCATTGTAATTTATAAAAATACAAAAAAAAATTCTACTCGTGTTTTTGTAGAATCGAACTAGAGAAGTATTGGCCTATACTCCATCACCCTATATCACTTCAGCCGATAACTTCTATGTTTTATCACATTAAAATTTTGTTTATCGTTTTCCGCTCAACAAATTGTTAAACAAAAATCTTGGTAACATTTCAATAGGAATTAGTAAAATGTTTGCGTGATAAAAGCAGGGTAGTGTGTTTGTAGAAATGATGCATGAGTATCTTCAATCATGTGGGAGTGAACTTCACACCCACATATTGAAGGTAATAAAAGAGCCGATATGCTTAGCAAAAGCGGTTGTATGCTTGGGGAGATAACAGATTATGAATTCATTGATACAAGAGATGTACTTCAAGTGTTTCAGAAGAATCTGTGGAGAAAATGGGAGAATGAATTAATGGAAAAGAGTAGGGTAAAAGGAAAGAAGTGCTTTGAACGGTGTATTACTCCTCTGAGGAAACCTTTTTTTAAGGAAATCTGTTGCGGTTTTAGTGGTTTTTATTCAACAAATGCGTTATGCGGATCGTAATTCCTTTGTGCCTTTATCAATTCCAAAACACTTTAACAAAGTTTGACTGATTAAACTGGATAATTAATAAATATAACTTTAAAACTGATAAATTTAGTTTCATTTAATTTTATTCATGTTTATTTCAAATTTAGTAATTTTACATTTATTTTTATATAATTTACTGAGTTTAAGTTGTTGAGCGACTACACACAAGGAATTCTTCTATCACACAAGCGTTTATATTTTAAGACAAAGAAAACAAGAAAAAAAAAACAATATGGTGGTCTTTCGTCTTTGTATCCTTACACATATTTTAGAACATGAAGAGTGCGTTCATAAACTTTTCCTTTTAGTTCATAATTTTAGCACAATATGTAGTATTAATATTTTAGACATCCTTAAGTTAAATAGAAAAGATTAAAAATATTTGACATTTAAATCGATCGAACGGATTATGAGCTATCTTCGATTTCAACAGGCAAAATACATATTTTCGTAATAGCCCTCGTACATATACCTGATTTTCTTTTGACTGAAACAACTCGCACAATCGGATGTGCTGTAATTATACGTCCTATGATCCATTTAGTTGGCGGAGTATTATCTTCTTTCAATAAGGCTAGCGATCCCACTACGACATTTTTATTTGGTTCGATTGAAATATTCAGTTGAGCAAAGCCTCCAAAACTGTTGCAACATTGATTGAAGACGTTGATAAAGAGATAAACGATTGAAATCTAAATGTGATAGAGATGATTCAGGTATTAAATTTATTGGGTGACTGATCCAAAAATGACCTGGCGTTGTAATACTCTGATTGAGCCGGTTTAACTAATCTTCGCGCGACAACATTTAATACAATTGATGTTATACTATATATCTTCTGGATCCTTATCATTTGAACCATATTTTTTTATTTGGCCATTCTTCCTGGTTAACTAAAAATTGAGGTCCATGCCACCATAAGTTACAATCGTTTAATTGCGATGGCATTAATCCACGGGATATTAAGTCAGCGGAATTTTTTTCGGAAGGTACATGAGCCAATATTTCTGGAGGTGTGATTTTCTGGATTTGGGATACGCTGGTAGCTACGAAAGTTACATATCTAGCGGGAGGAGAATTAATTCTCTGCAGACTAATTTCTGAATCTGTTCACAGAATAGTTCGCGTGGATTTAATTTTTAATGTGTTTCACAGCAACGAGCAATGCTTGAGGACCAGCATGACAATTTTTGACGTGAAAATGGCTACAAATAGAAAAAATAAATACATGAGAATTCGGTAAAATTATCGGATGTTTAGATTCTATCACTCTAAATACTTGACGATTGGTGCAGAAGTTGTTGACAAATTTGATCCTCTGGACGCAATCAACATCATCAGACACTGCGAGTATGACGACTTCATTGTTCCTTCTTTTTTTAACCACCAAGTCTGGGTCGAATGATTTATTGGATCTCGGCCAACGAGATGATAAACTCGATAAAAATTCTGGTCCGGAAAAATTTGCGGCTAACTAGTTTAGCACGATTTCGGAATCGATCCAGCAATGCGATTTTGCATTATTAGCGAAACTGTTTTGATTGAAGCAAGACGTCTTGTCGAAACTTCTGATTGTACGATTGAACGAATGTAGATGCAGCATCCATACGCAGTGATTGATGCATCCGAAAATCAATGTATATCAACAACATCATAATTTGGCGATAAAATGAAACGAGGAAGTTTGATGTGATTGATCAGTGGTAATTGACTTCGAACCATTGTGCGATGTAATACTCCGGTAAATTCACATCCCACTCGATTTTGAGTCTCCACTTGTGTTGCAAAATTTTTTTTGCCAGGACAATTGCCAGGATTAATTATTATCAATGTATCAAACCAACTGGCAATATTAGATAAGACTAGACGTTTTGTAATTTTCGCATCGAGCTTTTTTTGCGTGAAAACAAACTGAAATTCATTTACGTCTGGTTTTCACGAAACTCCCAAAATCTTAATTACTTTTTCTTCGTTGATATTTATAAACGTCTCCCGATGTGTTTCCGGAACGTTCCTCAGCAAACGTTCATCGTTGGATGCCCATTTGCGTAATTCAAAAGGGCCATACAGCGTAAAATCTCAGATACTTTTGCAAAACTTCTTCGACCGTATCATCTCCACTGAGCATATCGTCAACGTAGAAGTCATTTAGAATTACGTTTGAATTGACAGGGTGACTCGACAATTTATTTTGACCCATTTGATGCAAACAACGAGTTGCGAGAAACGGTGCGGTGGCCGTACCGTATGTAACGGTGTTAAGGCGCATAGCGTGGATTCTCTCGTTTGGATTATCACGCCACCAGATGCACTGTAAATAGAAGTCTCCCTCTTTGACTTGTATTTGGCGGTACATTTTGGTGACGTCGGCAGTTATCACAAATCATTTAAACCAGAAACGAAGTAGTATCGAGAATAAGTCATTTTGTATTGTCGGTCCAGAAGACGACTTGCACGAAGCATCGAACACAACGCGCAATTTCGTTATCGAACTTTGCGGCTTAATAATGCAGGGGTGTGGAATGAAATACTTCAAAAAACCATGCTTAGCGGCACAGTACAAATCTTCGAGTAACGAGATATATTCTTTGAGCGGCAGCTTCACGACGAATCATCCGGAGTTCAGTCGCCTGTAATTTTGACTGAACTGAGCTTCACATTCAGTTTCTTCCACGATAAACATTGATTTATTTTCTCCGTAACTTTCGACAGTCCAGAACCTTCCTAGTAATTTTTGTAATGACGCTGTATCTTCATTGTGGTTAGGCTCTCCAACTAAACTGGAAAAATTGAATTTATTTGTATTGAACTTACCACTCTTACCAGACACGATCCACCCGAACTTTGTCTCCCTAAATGATGGTAGATTATCAGTTAGCTTAACCTGGCCAGTCCCAAGTAATTCAAAGAAGATTTCAGTTCCGATAAGCATATCAATACGATGTGGTTAGTTGAATAATAGATCTGCTATAGTTCTATATCGGATGGAATTTTCTAATCTTCAATTTTGATACATCTGGGAGGATGATTCGATGTGATGCTAGGCAATACTAACATACCTAAACGATTTGCAATAAGTACATTAGCAACATGATTTAATAAGTACATTGGCTTTGGGTTTGACTTGCGTGCTAATGTTATTTATATCACTGATCGACACATTGGCTTTACATCTTGTTGTACGCAAAAGTTTCGCAAAACATTCGGTGATGAAATTTAGTTGCGATGCAGAATCCAATAATGCTCGACATGTAACGAATTGTCCAGCATAATCTTCAACTAGAACGACAGCTGTAGCTAAAATGATAAAAACTTCTTGGTTTTCAGTTTTAAGTTCATTGTTATATGAATGTAGCACGGTCGTGCTTGAGCCAGCTGCCTTTTCATTGTGTTCGGGTGGATTGGCCTGAGAGATTGCATTTCCACGACAGAAACATACTCGGTGGTTCTTGATGAAACAATTAATACATAATTGATGTTGTTTCACAGCGCTTACACGAGATTGAGGTGTTAATTCAAGAAATTTAGGGCACTTATAAATCAAATGATCAGATTTATCACTAAAAACACAATACATACTATCTTGGTTATTATTGACAGTTGTGGTGAACGAAGTATTTCGCAAATTTCACGAAGTATTCAACCTTTGACTCGCCTGCGGTCGATTGGCATTTGAATTTTCTAACATCAAATATCGTTTCACGAAACACGCTTGCAGTTCATTCCAGGTCCGTAGAGAAGTTTGCCTCTTCTTCCCATTTAAGTTGAGTAGCACTATCTAATTTTCCGAAAACGATATGCAGCAATAATACGTTCGCATGCTGTTCATGATTCCCTAATGCCAATAAAGCTCACAGGTTGGCATTTTACTATTTCGATAAGCCTTTGAACAGATGACACTAATTTTCCGACGGTTGGAATTTCATTTATCTCTCGAGCCCGATTAATATATTTTATTTTGTTATGAAAATATCTGTTATATCCGCATCAGCAAGCATTTTTGAAAATGAAAATCACATACTAGCAAAAAAGGAGCACAAATTATGCATGTATAGTGTAAATGACTCAAAAAAATGAAATGGAAATAGCGAGATGTGAAAATTGCACATTAACATTGTTTGATCGGTATGCTTTGTTATTATTACCGATCAACAATGAGCCCTAATAGAATCACTGATCAGTGATAAGACGATGCGATTTTGCTTTACTTTTTATTACTATGGAATCTTGAATAAGATTGCCGTGACTAACTTAACAGAACTGTACTTTGCTAATGCTCAATTAATGTCAATAAGGTTCGTTCTCTAAATCCAAAATAGAATAACTTATTGAATTTTTGAACCAAAAATGTAACGTAGTTTAAATACCGAGCGAACAACAGCCATCTTTATGCAGGGATTTCTGAACCTCATCGCAATGGCTTGAAATGATTCAATAGATATTTATAAATACATATTTTCACATAAATCTTTTGCGAGAAGAGCATGAACTCGCTCGTTGTTTTTTATTTTAACTGACTGTGGACAGCACTTCCGTATACCATAGTAAGGTGATTTTCATCAAATCGAATTTTCTATGAAATTTATGGAAATAAACAAGCAATCTAACTGAGCTTTGGCATAATAATTACAGGTCCCGAGACCTGTCATTAGAAGAATTAAGAACCGCAATCAGAGAACAATTGCAAATTCTTGATTTTTAATGGCTCTGAATCGGCTGATCTATAGTAAGGTAATTTTCATCAAATCGAATTTTCTATGAGATGTATGGAAAGAATTCAGCAATCTAAATGCACTTTAGCACTATAATTACAGGTCCCGAGACCTAATATTAGAGCTATTAAGAACTCCAATCGGAGCAAAATTGCAGATTTTGGACTTTTAATGGCTCTGAATCGGCTGATCTATACAATGATCTCATTGTACATAATAGGAAAGCCTACTTCCAAGTCCAACCAAAGAAAATGGAAGCGTTACGTTTTAAAACCAAATTACGAATATTGCAAATGATGTTGTATGCTCCCAAGGGTGTAGTGAATGACAAGAGCATTGAATCAGGACTCGAACGCAATATATTGAATTTATGAATGTTTCTTTCTATCACTCCCAATTGTTTGTTATGTATTAGCAAAATAATCGTTAAATATGTTCACTTTATCAGAGGTATCGCCATTAATTTCGATAGACTCCAAAGGTTTTTCTGACTCCAATTAGATTTCAAATTTCTATTTGTACTTTTTTAAATTCAGTTCCGCTTCCCAATGAGCTTTCATAAGTTATATGTCATCCAGGGGCAAGAATTATTCTTCAATTTTGCAACAACACTTTTAACTGCTGTACATTTTTCGATAGTAATAATTAGTTTAATAGAAGCTTTTTGCTCAGCAGTATCAAAATCTGTTTAGGCGAGAAAATCATCAAAATATAACTCAACGTTATCAATCTCAATAATCTTATGTTCAAATTTCTTCTCGGGAAAACTTAGTATTGAAGATGTAATGAATTTCCAACTAGAATAAGTAAATTAAAAATTAAATTAGAAAACAAGTTTTATTTATATAGTATTGTAATTAAAGTTATACTTATCTTGTAAAATCACCTTAATATCTTTACTTATTTAACGTCGCATAGCTAATTTAAATGTAAATAAAATGTAGAATCTAGAAGCAACTACAAGCATCTCTTAAGCGACCAAATAAAAGGCGAACAACAGGCGATTATGGTGATTTATCTCCCAAAAATTAAATTTTAAATAAATTTATAACTTTTAATTAATAATAATAAAGAATTTGTGATTTAAGAAAATAAAATCAAAGAGTTAAAGCACAATGTGCTTCGAGCCGGATATCGGTGGCCGCTAGCTATTCCTTGTAAAATTAAATCCAACAGCGAGTAAAGAATTTAAGTAGAATGCTAAATTGCGCCGGTTTTTTTGTACCTGAAAATAAAAAAATGGAAGAAAACGATTAGAGTGAAATAAGAGCAATTAAGCGTCCCAAAAAATAGTAAATTTTTATAATTTTTGTTGTGTGTTAACAACCGCATTGCGAAGCGAATTAGGCATATGTGAACATTCGTTGCCAATTTTGGAATACGGATCAACTATCCGCGCGAATTATATGGTCGCACAAAAAATAACTGCACTTGCGTATGTTTATATTTTTTAATTTATTTAATTTTATTTATACATCTATACGGCTTGATGATTTTATTTTAAGAGAAGAAACATATGAACACCGTTCATGCAATTTCCAAAAAAGTTTTTTTTGTGGCAATAAAAAACCAAAACAAAAAAATACCCAACTACAGGATGTACATAAAATTAATTAATTCTTTGAGTTGAATTGGGAATCATCAAATCCTCCCCGCGTTGGACAAACTCAGTCCAAAACTATTAATTTAGTTCGTTGTCCTCAATGGGTAGAACAGCAACTCCACAAATGGATCGATCATATTCGCCGCGATGCGTGAGAACTCTTACGATCCTAACTGTTCCTTCATCGTCGGGAATAGTCTTGATGATGCGTCCAACAGACCAGCACAATGGTGGAAGCAAGTCATCGCGAAGTAGCACCATCATACCTACACATATGTTCTCCTGGTGTGTGTTCCAACGGGATCGAGTTTGTAGAGTGGTTAAGTATTCCTTTTGAAAACGACGCCAATAAAAAACAATTTTAATACAATCCAATTATTAGAATTTAGTAATTAAAGTAATTAAATTAAATTACATGTACAACCGCACCAAAGTTAAAATCATGCCCTTAATCAAGAAATCAATAATTTTGATATCTTTATCTATAACTATGAATATATCCATAAAACTTCAACTCAGTTTATGGACATATTACCCTGTAAAATCAAGCATGCAAAGTAAGTAAAATAATAAATCAATGAAAGGAAATTGAAACATTATTTTCTTAAAAATTTATCGGTGTGCCATATAAGTAATATTGACGTTTGTATGTGAAAACTGCAACCTAAACTTAAATAAATCCATTAAGTTAATAATTAAGTACAATACGATTTGCTTTTACATAATTCGTTTAATCAAAATTTGGCATGCATAAATAAATACGTCATTATGTGTTGCAAACTAAATCTCAATTCAACTCAAAATTAATATAGTATGTCCAAATTAGTATTTTATTTATATAGTTTAGGTTATTTATAATCTTTTAGTATTAATTAAATTAATTTAATTTAATTTAATGCAGTTTATAATACCCTGTAAAAAAAATTAATCATACCTAAATAACTAATTTTATATGGTTTATATAAAGCGGTTTCCGATTCGACTCAAACTTACTCGATTATACGAAGTATAATAATCCTATTTGAGTCAAATACACTAAAATTTTCGTTGTGTTTGTATAGATCATATTTTATCAAGAACACTATAGTTGTTTCACGAATACAAAAACACAAAGAGAGAAAATAAGACCAAAATAAAAATAACACAATCTTATATACTAAACCACCAACACACATTGAAGGTAAATATTTTTCTACAATCTTCCATGTGCGTAACAGGAGACGTAACATATTTTCATTATATTATATACAAATAATACCCTTAAAGCAAACATACAAATATTTCTGTTCTATGTATTTAGATACAGGAAAATATTTGTGACGACTATACCAAAACCAACAAAAATGTCTCTCTGTTTTTGTTGTTGTTTAAATATTATATGACAAAAACCAATAAAATATAGTACATTTCCTTGATAGGATCTGTGTAAAGAGCGAACGAGACGGCCTGTATACACATTTTTGTTGGTTTTGCTATGTATCAAGCTTCAAGAATATATTTGTGTCGATTGTACCAAAACCAACTCTAATGTACTACAAGCCTGACTCTCACCAATATTATAAATTTATTTTGCGTTTATACACGATAGTATTGGTGATCGACACACTATATAAATGAGGGAGAAAAATCATACAAGATGTGTAGATAAAACAAAACAAACGAATTGTGGGGTAAATAATTTAGTATAGAATAATGAAAAAAAAAAATTGATATTGGTTAGATGAGAGTATTTTTATTCTATTTTTGAACTAATACTTTCAACTATAAGCTATTAAATGTAAGAGGGTATCTGTGTGCCTCATCACTGAATCAGGCTTGTAGTACATTAGTGTTGGTTATGATTGTACATAAAATAAAACGCAAGAACACATTCAAGTAAGCGTAAAAATAAAATCAGATATGAAACTAACTATGACGTATATCAAATTAAGTTAAAATCAATTTAATACGATCCAATTATTAGATTTTAGTAATTAAATTCCATGTACAACCACACAAAAAATAAAATCATGCACTTAATTAAGAAATCAAGAATTTTGATTTCTTTATCTATAAATATAAAACATTGCCTGATAAATGCATCCCGGTGGATTGCAATTTTCTAAAATTACACTTTAATTATTATTTCTCTTACACTTTAATTATTTATAGTTAAAATTATAATTAAAATGTATATAATACACATACGTATATAAAGCATATTCATAACAATATTCGATTCCAAAATTAATAAAACTGACTCTGATGAAAGTGAAAAATCTATCTCTTAAGAGAATAGAAGTGTAATAACATTTTATAATTAATTGTATTAAATAATAAAGTGTAAAAAAAAAAGTTTTTTTTTTCTTTTTAAAAAAACTTAAGAACAAAAGTCGCGTGCGACAAGAGAGCTTCTTTTACGTACTATTTTTCATACTACAAATAAGAGCAAAACCTATACAGTTACACATTAATACCACGTTTACACCAAATAGAATAAAAGTATTTAGCAAAAATGTAGCGTAACGTAACCGCAGAGTAAAATACTTTTATACTTTCTCTAGTATTCGATAAACTATTAAAGTATTGTATTTTGCGGTTACATCACGCTACTTTTTTTGCTACATACTTTTATTCAAATTTGTGTAATTTTTTATTTATTTACTAGCCATAGCCACAAACAAATTTAATTAGTCCACCAATCCCACTTACATTCATAGCAGATTGTGCAAAATGTGGTGAACAGTAAAATACAAATTATATCTTTATAGTAAAAGATGTAACAACCATGTCCTAATAATTCAGCTAACACTGGATTTTTGGATTTACGGCATTATTTACAGGACACCTTCTTTCCACGATTTTTGAATCACTCGAAACGGCACTTCAGGCATCCACGGCTGACGCATGCTCCAATTTTCAACGCAACTGAGAATTTTTAAAAATCATTTTTTCCAAACAATAATTTTCCAGAAAACATATATGTATTTAGAAAATTAAATATATTTGGCTGAGACTTGTAAGCCAATGTAAATTAAATAAATTCATTCGGCTGACTTGTTTTCAACTCTTTCTATTCCTTTTTTCTTTAACTGATTTGATCATCATCTAAGTAGCTATCCCGTCAGACTATACATATCGTATTTCTTAATCATTTGATATTTTTTGAGGTTAAAAACAGTTGTGTTTTTTGTGAATTTAAAATAAATAAATTTATATTTTATTGTATTATAATCTATTTATATTTTTTAATTTTATCTGGCAACTCTATAAAATACAATAATTGATAAAAAGGTCAATTTGGGGCCCAAGAAAGATCTAAGGTTAAGAGTTTAATACCATTGGCAGACTAGAGCATATAAGCGCGAATAGCTAAAATTCCATTGACAGACTAAGATCTAGCTAGTGGCGCCACGAATTCGTGGTGTATCAATACAAATGTCGGTCTTGATTGACTGATTTTTGATTTTCTTTTTAAATAAATCAAATAAATATAACATAAGTATTAAAAAAATAAATTATAATTTAAATGCTTTAATTATTTTTATTAATTAATTTTTTTTATTGATTTTACAAATTATTTGTAGTTAACTTATTTGCAAATTACAGAGGATCTTCAATATATTTAAGGATTTGTTCACTAATCGAAAACAACACCAGACATTAGAATTCCATTACAATAAAAACCATCACTTCAAGTCAATAGTATGGAAATTCGAGATAGCCATCTTTCATCAGAAACAAAGAAACAACTCCAAGCAATGGTATCAAAATTTAAAAATTTATTCGGACCCGTAAGTAACTTAGAAACAATCGAGACTGGGGTAAGAGCCGAAATTAAAACAACTAGGATGAACCAATATATACCAAGTCATATTTCTTCCCGTACAAGTACAGACAGGAGGTGGAGAAACAAAAAAGCCAGCTCTTAACAGACGGAACCATTAGACCCTCTAAGAGCCCATCTAACTCACCTACCTGGGTTGACGACAAGAAACTGGACGCCTTCCAAACAAAAAAAATATAGGATGGTCATAGACTTCAAAAGGCTGAACGCCATCACAATATCAGACCCATATCCAATTCGAGATATATCCAGTACATTAGGAATCTTGGAGACTCTATATTTTTTACAATCATAGACCTAATGTCGGAGTTTCACCAGATAAAAATGAAAGAAGCGAATATACAAAAACCTCGTTTTCTACAATGAACGAAAAGTACGAGTTTCTATGACTTTCTTTTGGCATACCTTTAATCATAATGTTTGGGGAAAAAAGTGATGAGGAGCATTTATTGAACATCGGAAAAATCTTCTCAAAATTGGAGAAAACCAACATAAGATTCAATCTGGATAAGACAGAGTTCTTGTGAAATACGGCACAGAATTCTTGGGTTACCTCATCACTAACAAGGTTATCAAACCTAATCCTAAAAAAGTTGCAGCCATTAAAAATATCATAATGCCCAAAAATCTAAAAGATCTAAAGTGATTGCTTGGATTAGCGTCATATTACAGGCGTTTTATACAAAACTTCGCAAAGATAGCTAAGCCACTGACCAAGCTTACAAGAGGAGAAAATGCACAAACAAAAGCAACCCAGTTCAAAAAGATACAAATCAGCATGAAAAAGGATGAAAAAAGAGAATGATCAAAGAGCTACTATCCTCCACGGATATATTAAACTTCCCGGTCTTCATCAAACCATTCCTTCTGACAAAAGATGCTTTGGCGTGTATTATCCCTGAATGATATCGGCAAAGCCCGGCCCATTACTTATACCTCCAGATCACTGAATAAAACAGAAGCGGATTATGCGGCCAACAAGAAGAAGATTGTGCCCTAGATAATCTCAGGAACTACTTATACGGAGCAAAATAAATTAAAATCATGACGGATCATCAACCACTAACGTTGGCAGCAGTAAGCAATAAAAACAACAATGCCAAATTAAAGAGGTGGAAAGTAAGCTTAGAAGAATATGACTACGAAATTAATTACAAACCGGGATGCATCAACAAAGTTGCGGATGCTCTATCAAGCCTAGAAATGGAAAACACGATATCCACAAACGGAATGATTTACAGTGCTGAGGAAGATTTCACGGATCTAATACGCTACTGCGAAGCGCCAATCAACGCATTTAAGAATCAACTTATTTTAAAAAAAGGCAAAGAAATTTACGCTCAGGAAGAACCGCACCTATCTCACCATAGGTATCACATTGGGCTTCCTGAACTAAGTAAGAAAACCCTAAAAAGAATTTTACGAGAAAAACTAAATTCGAATGGGATAAAAATACTTGAAGAATATATTCAAATCCTCCAGGTAGCCTTTAAAGAAAATTTCTCGGGTTACAAAATACGATTAACACAAAGAGTGGTGACAGATATTTCTAACGAGGAAAACCAATGTGCGATTATAAGAGAAGAACACAAACAGACACGCCGGAATCATGCGCCGGAAAATAAACAACAAATATTGGAAAAATACTATTTCCCTCGAATTTGGCTAGTCTAATAAAGAAGCATACTCAAACCTGCGACACCTGTAACATCAACAAATACGATAAACATCCTAGTCGCATCGAAATCCAAGAAACACTTATTCCGAGGCATCCGACAGAGACACTCCACATCAATATAATGAAAATCAAAGATGAGAAGTTCATATCATGTGTGGACAAATTCACAAAATTTGTGAATTTTTTTCGCATCAAAACTAACTCCATTCCACATGTGACGGATAATATAATTAAAGCAATGCATTTCTTCTCTGTACCTAAAGTACTTGAGATGGACAATGAAAGAAGCTTCATAAGTCCCATAATTACGGGACTGTCGAAAGAGTTCATTCTAAGATAATTGAAATCGTCAGATGCATACAAAACGAGTACAAGGAACTAACAGTCAAGGTGCGTACATGCTCCAATTCTGGTGAAAAAATGTACACCACGAAGTTAGGAAAATAGTATAATTTTTAGTTAAAATTGGTTACCCTGGTCAACTTTTTGTTCATGTACGCAGCTTGAAGCAATTAATCAATATAGCAGCAGACCGCTATAATAACTCTATTCACTAGTTCATCCAACAGAAACCAAGTGACATATTTCTTGAGAGAACACAAAGAATAAACTATCAACATTTATCTGACTTCAAAAATAAAATAAACGATGATAATTTATTGGTTCTCATTAGTTAAAAGACCCCACTAATTAATCTAATAATAATAAAAGTGATCTTAATCTTAGTATCTTAAAATAGTAACCTTTTAATTAGCTATTAAATCATATATTCCACTCTAAGGAATAAACACTATTAAACCGTTGTTACAACCCTAGTAGAAAAAGTTCATCAAATAACCAATACAAAAATATAAAGGGCTGAAACCTCATGAGGTGATCAGAACTCTGGTCCTGAAAATTTAATCAACTCCGAAATCAATCCCTAACTTATCCTCTTAACTCAATCTTCAGCGCAACCTCTAATTCAATTTAAAACCCAACCTCTAGCTCAATCGCAACTAAATACTAAACGCAATCACCAAATCTAACCGCCAACCGAATCCTCAACTCAGTCATCAAATCAACCTCAAACCAACTTTCAAATCAACCCTTAACTTAACCCCAAATCAACCCCAAAATAATTCCCCAATCGAACCTATTTCTTAAGATCAACAAAAGCTAACTAAACCTTAACCTAACGTCAAATGAACTTAGCTCGAACCAAATCTCAATCCTCCACACTTAACGGCCATCAAAATCAACTCGATACGAAAGCTACGTGCGTCTATAATTTCAACTAAAATCAATTCAATCTATTCTTCCACTAAACCCTAAACTCGACCACAAATTAAACCCAAAACCGAACCACTTACTTACCCTCAACTTCAACTCAAACACTATTAAACCCTAACTCGACCTCAGCTCAACCCAACCATATACTCAACCATAACTCAACCCCAACTCAACCCCAACTCAACCCCAATTTAACCGTTAACTCAACAAAAGTCAACGTTCAACTCAAACCTCTAATTCGACTCCCAAATCAACATCAACTTAACCCCAATTCCAACGTCCAACCCATTCCTCAAATCAACGCAGCTGGAAAACCCGTCGCATCAACGTAGCTCGAAAAATCTCAATTGATTTTTTCGGCTTTTTATAGACAAATATATTAATGGTTCTTAACATTCCCAATATTTTCGATTTGGTAAATCAGAAAAATAAAGAGGCCAATCACTCATAACATATCTACTGAAAATAGTAGAAATATCTTCCCCCCCCCCACCCCCCTCGGAGAGGGAATGATATTTCCTATTTTTTCAGTAGGTTTGTTATGTGTGATTGGCCTCCTTATTGTTCTGATTTACCAAATCGAAAATATTGGGAATGTAAAAAAGCCGAAAAAATCAATTGATTACAGACCGACAATTTTAAATTCTTAACATTATTCCATCATACCATCACGCCACTATACCATTTATTATCATGCCACTATACCATTAAACCATCGATGGTATCATACCATCGTAGCATCATACCATCATATAATCTTACCATCGTACTGTCGTCATCCTATCATCATACCATCCTACCATTACACCATAACAGCATTACATCATTAGACGATCATTCGATCATACCATCATAACATCATATGTGCCATCACGCCATCACGCCATTGCAACATCATACCATCTTACCATCATGCTATCATACCATCAAGATCACCATTACCATTACCATTACCATCACCATCACCATCGCATGTGGATTTGTTAAATATTATACAATACATAAATTGTGCATACTAAACACTAACATTTATATATACTTATATAGATTGCTCAACTGCGCACTAGACCCTAAGCCAACCCGAACTCAACTCCAACTCACCCTGAATTCAACCTGCCAATAGAACCCAACTCATTGGCATTCTCAACGGGCAACTCAATCCTCAAACATGCATATATAAAAATTTGGTCAACTACTCATTACATCCTAATTCAACTCCAACTCAACTTCAACTCAACACGCAAATTGACCCCTTATCCTTCAACTCGACCCTAAATTGAATCTCAATCACCTAACTCAATATTCAAATCAGCACATATACAAATTTGGTAAATATTTATTAAGTCAAGTGATGGTTTCTTTGCGAGCCAACATAGTCAACATTTGTCATCAAAGCCCAAGTCTATGTAATGGAATAGCGCGTACTGATTCCCCACAAGCCTAAAATATCCTCTTTCTATCCTATATGGTGACTATGTGAGCCGATCTCGGTGATTTGTGAAATTTAGCAAAGTGTAGAATCACTCGATCATTTTAGTAATATTTGAACATTTGTCATATGGAATCGATATTTCTACTTTTTATTAGTAGATGTATTGTGAGTAGATGGCTCTTTATATTACTGTCTCGAAAAGTCGTAAATATTGGGATTGCTGTCAATAATAATATATTTGTCTATAAAAAAGCCAAAAAATCATATTAATGAAAAACTTCTACATAAGTTCATTTAAAGGAAAATTCTGAACGATCAAGTCACACTACAACAGACTCTTAAAATAGTCGAAATTACCGTTTAAATATTGATCGACGCATAATAGCGATTTATACATATTACCTTACATCAACACGGTATTCACAACATTATATACATATGAATTATCACTAATACAGTTGGACGTTGATATATTTTAACAGCGACCGTATGTAAATGCTTCGGATTTCCTTCTTGATCTGCCTGCCGAGAACTTTTCTGTTGTCCCACGGGCCAATCTGTCACTGTACAAATTATAGTGGTTAATCGAAAGACGAATATATGTATATGATAGTAATACGTATTATACTGATATTGTAGTTTTTCAGTACTTATTTTCATTTCATTTTCATGTCCTACTTTAATATGATTTATACGTGATTCGAATAAAATTAGCTATCAAACAATAAAGGATACGACGATGAGATAACAAAAAAAGTAACAATAAACCACTATTTTCTGGTTTTTTGATTTGATCCATTTTTTCCATTTGAGATAGGTACAATAGTAAATTATATTCACTGGGATTTTGTTCGATTATATTGAAGATAATAGCCAATTCATCGACACTATATTTTTCTGTACACGTACATAGTTATACGTACATATGTATAATGCGACAGTTGATACATTCATTTACTAGGTAGGTAATACAAGTAATATTTTTGAGTATTTTAATCGCAATTGTCATACTGTGTTCTACACGAAAAAAATATTCAAAAACATATCTTCAAATTTCAAAATTCTTCTTATATTACAAAGAAACTCAATTGAATAGAACAATATTTTTTTTCGTATTTCTTTTATACAATAGACCACAATAATCAGATATTGTCAAAACAAACATAAAGTAATATTGTATTTTATCGAAAACCACTTATAAAATGAATCACTAAAATTTGATCTTATTGCTACTTGTTCAAATTTCTGTGCATCTGATATATAATACCTCTCTCTTCAAAAGCACATGCTTATACGTATGTAGAGTTTTAACTATTACCCTCTGTCTGGCTTAGTTACATTTATAAGTAAATCTCCAAGCAAATCAATGCCCGAATCACAAAATTTTCGCTCTACAATCATAAAATTTCTGATTAGTACTATAACGGTATTAACAAAGGCTCGATAAATGAAACCCTGTAAGTTTACAGTGAAGAAAAATGTTAACGCAACACTACATATCATGATTTTGGTAGCTCACAAGTCGGCACTGTAGCAATTTTCCGACATGATTTTTTTTACGAGTATCTGCTGCGCGATGAACGCGCAGATACCAGAGCTGTCGAAGTGAGTACAATCGGAGTATTTGTACTACTTTCGCTTAGTGCTTACTCCTCTACTCCGCTATTTCATTTTGTACTACCCTTTTCTAATAACTGTTATTCTAATAATACTTTGACACAATATTTTAACTTATCGGCTTTTGCTTGCAATAATTATAATATTTAGGGGATATCTGGCTTTCTCATAAAGCATTTTTTCAAAACTAATTTATAAGGGTTTCTTTCGTTTTCAGGCAAAAATCAATAAAACAGTAATGAATCAGTCATTTTAGCAAACAATATCAATTCAAACATGTCTAAATTGCGGACTAAATTACTTCAACATCACACAGCTATTTTTTCAGAATATGAATGTTATTGTAGTTGGTAAAACTTATAAAAAGATTTCCGAGTTTTTTACAACTTACAACTTTACAACTTCAGATAAACTCAAAAATGACAGAGATTACCTGATTTTACCAAAAAAATTTATCAATTTTGACTAAATATTTTAGATTAAAACCTCCTGAGTACAAAAATTACGGTGCAAGACAAATTATGAGGTCATTTAGCCGCACAAAAACGATGTATTGAAAATAAAATTTTTTAAGCTTAGATTAGCACTTCTATATAAAAATAATGCTGAAAGATAATTTCTGCAGTCATTTAACCTTTCCAAATTGGAAAGTTGTACGGAAGTCTGGATTTATGCAGTGTGATATGGGAAATTTCATTCGGCCAATACGAAGGTTCCCAGACATATTTCTTGTCTGGCAAGGTTAAAATGCTGACAGCATAAATTGTCTTTCATTTTTAAACACACATTTTTTAAAAAAACACTTGTTTTAATATTTCGCAAATTTTATAGGTTTAAAAAATCACTCGATCAATTTCGGCTTGTTAGGCCATCATCAGGAGTATCTACTAAACTGTTTAGTAGATACTCCTGATGATGGCCTAACAAGGTGAAATTGATCGAGTGATTTTTTAAACCTATAAAATTTGTGAAATATTAAAACAAGTGTTTTTTTTAAAAATGTGTGTATTAAGTGTGTTTCGCCAAGTGCCCACGGCAGTTCGTGTAAAAAGTATTTCAATTTTATTTTGGCATTCTCCTTCTCGCCTACTTAGATAGGGTCTAGGTAGGAATAGTTTGACCAGATGTCGTGATTTCTCTGGAGATGTTGTGGGTTTTCAAACTTCTGTGGCCATCCAGGAAAATATCTTACATTGTCCTGGTTTTTAAATAATATTCATTCAGATCGCTAAACTTATTAACGGCATGCAAAATGTGCGAGGGCCAGAAAAATAATAATTTCAACAAAATTTAATTCGAAATTCAGGACGTGATTTAATATGTTTAAGGTTAGGAACTATTTATATAGAATCGGCTTAACATCTCCGAAATAAAGTTTCACTAAAATATAAACATAAAGGTGTGTATTCCGTTCGGTGCCGGAGGCGAAGACAATTGTCTGGGTTACCTATGTATGGAAAACCAAAATTGGTAAATCTAATTTGTGAGTATCAATCATAATACCATAAGTACGAGTAGTGTTCCAAAATATTTCTTGCCGTTGGACCATGTTTTATATTAAAAATTCTGATCCCCTACCTTATGGCAGAAAATTTTTTCAGGCCATGAAATAATGGTATGTTTTATAATAGGAACTATTTATAGAGTTTACAAAATATCGCAGATAATAAATTTCACTAAAATCGATCAACAAATGTGCTTATTCCATCGATTTGATGCTGGAGTCTAGTCTGAATTAGCTAAGTATGTATACAGAAATAAATTTGGTGAATATCATTTTTGATTTAAAGTTTTAACCCAAAAATATCCTGAATTTGAGCCATGGTTTAATTAAGAAATCCGACTTCAGATGATATGGAGAAAGGAATTTTCCAGAGCTGAAATTAATAAATTTTATATTAGGAACTACTTAAAGAATCGATTTAACATCTCAAATCTCAGCGCCACTTAGTTCTGTTTGAAGCTGGAAACTTAGTACACACACTTACTACCTGGAATGGTTTTCTGCTAAATGGCATCAACCAAAACATCATCAATGATGTTCCACAATATTTATTAAATTTGGCTCTTATTTTATTTAAAATAACAAACCCGACCCCAAATAAGGTGACCCAAGAAATTTTCAGAGCGTCAATAATTCGGTTCTATATTAGGAACTACTGACAGAATCGGTTTAATAACTCAGATATAAAATTTCACTAAAAACCATTGACAAACGTGCTCCATTTGGTGCTGGAACCTGGGAATGTAGTAAGGGCCTGGAGTGGGTATGAAAGTAAAAAACAAATTTTTCTTTGGCTTATCTGATTTCCCGAAATTGGTTTCTAAAAACCACAGGGTCATGATAGTGTCTGCTGGCGATATTTCATTTAAGAAACTCCATCCCTGACCCAAATGGTACTGCTGTGATTACGCATAAATTCCGTTGAAATTTATTTTCTGACTTAACCAATATATTTGATGATCAATGAATTAATTGTAACACCTCCAAATTATTAATCAAGTTAGCAGGTTTGAAACTTTTCTAGAGGAGATTTCACCATGTGCAAGTTTTATGACCAGTCGTCGCCACCAAACCAATTTTATTGGTCACCCTAGGTACCTACTGTGTTATCGTCTGGCAACGATATTTCTTTAAATTACACCAAAATATCTTCCAATTGTGACAAACATAATCGCATATTTGACGGGTCTGAATTGGGCATATCTGCCAAAATTCCGATGTTGAAAGTGAAAAGGGTTCGAAGCTAAAGTTTCGCTGATCGATATTCTTCTCTACGAGAAAAACTTAAAAATCTCAAAACGATAATCTAAATTTATAATAAAACAACTTACGTTATTTTTAAATAATTTTAATTGAAAAAAATTTTTCCTTATAGTAACAATATTTTTAAAATTTTTTTTTTTAGAAGATCGATTTCGGATTGACTCCTTCTTCGGTTCTTTTTTAACAACTATTCTTTAGAATAGTTGTTAAAAAAGAACCGAAGAAGGAGTCAATCCGAAATCGATCTTCTAAAAAAAAAAATTTTAAAAATATTGTTACTATAAGGAAAAAAAATTTTCAATTAAAATTATTTAAAAATAACGTAAGTTGTTTTATTATAAATTTATAAGTGACAAAATATACACAAGCAAAATGGATATACACCATTATAACTTAGATAATCTAAAACCATTTGTGATTTCGTGGAAAGTTGTGGCCGCGTTAAAAAACTATTTAGCTCGAGCAGTATACCGAGCTTAACGCTTTAATAGTAAAATAGATAAAGAGCTCTAAACCAATAAATTAATTTTCTTTTAATATTTAAATTTGGATCAAAAACAACAACAATTATTTATGTCTAAGGTGTAACTAACGCATTTCGTATGCACTCTCTTATATCCAGAAATACTAACGTACTCCGTTTAAAGTTTTCAGAGCGACAGCACTGGCAGATACTCATAAAAAAATAATTATTTAGATTTTCTTATTATTAAAAAAATAATTTAATAATTAATTAAAGTTATTAAATTATAAACGATTGAATGATGGATAAAATGTATCCATTCGAAACATTGGCCAGGTATTTATATCAAGGGGAAATCAAATTTTTCTCAACTTAATGCTTTTTGTTTTAAATATTAGATGAATTGTAATTGCTTGTTGAAATGAATATAAAATAAAAAACAGAGGTGGGTCCTTTAGGTTTATTGATATGTAGAGCTTTCAATCCCAATTCGGGATCGTGGTCAAAAGCACAATGAAAATTATTTCCAAAATGAGTTCCTTTTTATGATATAAAAATTTCACATAAAACAATCAAACAATTGTTACTAAAAACCGAATTTTCATGGAAACGCACAGCCTAGAAAATTTTTCGAAAAAATTCCCTGGCTAAACCGATTTCACGTCAAAAAACTTATATAAATAAATCATACGAGTTCCCAATATAAGCATAATCTTCCACAATATTAATCGAATTTGTACTTGATTTAATATGTAACATTTCCAAGAAGCAAATGACGTACTCAATATGTACGGAACTCTTTCTACGGAATCATACATCTTGCCAGATGTATGATTCCGTAGAAAAAGTTTTAAAATCAAAGGAAACAAAAACAAATCGAAGAAACTTGGGGAACGAGGATACCCAGCTCAATCCGAGCCTACGAGAAGAGCCCGCCAGACGATGACCATAAAGAAAGCTGTAGTAGAAAAAAAATTTAGAAATTACCCCCAAATACTCTGCTGCCATGCCATTGATGGGAACAATAATCTTAAATGTCCGGAATGAAATGGTGAATACCACATTTCTCAACGGTGGTGAGGAATATCAGCGTGCTTGCGAATCTCCCGCATATGGATTAATTCTAAAGACCATACACTGAAAAAAAAATTACATTTATGCTATGAAAATGAATATTAATATTAAAATTACTACATTAAAGTTGTACCAAGGAACAGTTACATTACCATTAGGAAATCTTGATCATTAATAATATGAAAAAATTTTAAAATTATATTCATAATATTAAATACTAAAGTTTAAACTTTAATGTAGTATTCATAAAATGCGAGAGAAAGGATTCGCGCTTTTAAAGTTTTGGTTTCTAATAACAATGAAATCGAAATTAACATTTATGAATTAGATATAATAATAATGTAAGCTAAGAATTCAATGAAAGAAATAATTTTATTCATGTAATCAGTTATTTATTTAATGTTTTAATTTGTGATATTAATAAATGTTGTGTTAGCATTAAAATATATGTATTAATAGAAGGTACTGAGTGGTAACATTAATGACATAAGTAATTAATATTAAGAATAACACGTATTAGTCCATATGTGTATATAGGTCTGTATATATATATATATATATATATATATATATATATATATATATATATATATATATATATATATATATATATATATATATATATATATATATATATATATATATATATATATGTATATATATATATATATATATATATATATATATATATATATATATATATATACATATTAATATATATATATATATATATATATATATATATATATATATATATATATATATATATATGTATATATATATATATATATATATATATATATATATATATATATATATATATATATATACATATATATATATATATATATATATATATATATATATATATATATATATATATATATATATATATATATATATATATATATATATATATATATATATATATATATATATATATATATATATATATATATATATATATATATATATATATATATATATATATATATATATATATATATATATATATATTTATATATGGGTGTTTCTTTTAAACTGAGACGATCAAATATCTCGAAAAATAGCCACTCTATGGAAAAAATGTCCATAATCAAAATTTAATCATACCGCGGGGGAAATACATTAGTGCAAAAAAATAGTCCCCCACCCCCCGCTTTGTAGGTGGGGCGGGGGTAACTTTTAAACTAAGATAGGAAGCCATATTTTTTATTGCAGATACGGATTCTACGACTAAAAGTACGTATGATTTGAATGAAATATTTTGTTCGGTTCATGATAGATGGCGTTGTAATCGACGAAATTCATTTTTTCAATTTCTTCTTCTTAGAACACACGCATTCGATTCTGCAATACGTTTGAAATAAAAAACATCACGTTTTCATTGTATACTCGAAATTCGTCATCAAAAAAATTTATTAATGTAAATGGTAGGTGAATAAAATAATTTTAGCTTAAAATAAGTGTTCAAAATGATGGCCTGCGACTTCAATGCACTTATTAATACGCATTTCCAATGATTGTACACAACTGAGAAGTGTGTTTGGTTGAATTTCAGCACACGCATTTCTGATTCGCTCAATCATGTTCTCACGTGTTGTTGGTTCTTGTTTGTAAACTTTGTCTTTGAGATAGCCCCACAAAAAGAAATCTGGCGAAGTAAGATCTGGTGATCTGGCGGGCCAATTTATCGGACCAGCTCTACCGATCCAGCGACCATTGAAATCACGATCAAGTACCTCACGTGCTACCAACGAATAGTGTGCAGGACAACCATCATGTTGAAACCACATGTTCCGTCTCACTTCTAAGTTCAAATTTTCAAGTAATATTGGCAGTTCATTTTCCAAAAAGTTTCGGTACATTTGACCATTCAAGTTGCCTTCAATAATGTGGGGGCCGATGAATTGGTTGCCAATTATTCCACACCACACGTTGACAGTCCAAGGGCGCTGATGTTCAACTTGGCGAGGCCAGTGTGGATGTTCAACACTCCAATAATGCATGTTGTGTCGATTAACCGTTCCATGGTTTGTAAAAGACGATTCGTCAGAGAACATTACGCAACGAAAGAAATTGGGGTTTTTTTGTATTTGTTCACGTGCCCATTGACAAAAAGTTACCCGATTTTGGAAATCAGCGCCATGAAGATCTTGGTGTAAAGACACATGATATGGATGATACTTGTGCCGTTTTAACATTCTCCAAACACTGGTGAGGGACAATCCGGAATCGCGAACTATTTCTCGTGTACTAACATGAGGATTATGAGTCACTGCAGCCAATACAGCAATTTCATTATTTTCTCCAGTGACTGTTGCTCTACGGGTCCTCTTTTTCGGTTGAACATTTCCATCAGTAATAAATTGTTTGATAGTACGGCCAAATGAAGCACGTGAACGAATCCTATCCGGAAAACGTTGAGCGTAAATAGCAACAGCATTTTCAAGATTTCTGCCAGCTTCTCCATAAACCAGAACCATTTCAATTTTCTCTGGCACAGTTAAACGGTCCATTCTAAAGTATTTTATCGTTTATTTTGCAATTACGAAAAACATGAAGATAAGAAATAACACAAACGTTAAATGTGATTTACAAAACTGAATAAATTGTTTAGATGACGAATTTCGAGTATTTCCAATGAAAACGTGGTGTTTTTTATTTCAAACGTATTGCAGAATCGAATGCGTGTGTTCTAAGAAGAAGAAATTGAAAAAATTGAATTTCGTCGATTACAACGCCATCTATCATGAACCGAACAAAATATTTCATTCAAATCATACGTACTTTTAGTCGTAGAATCCGTATCTGCAATAAAAAATATGGCTTCCTATCTTAGTTTAAAAGTTACCCCCGCCCCACCTACAAAGCGGGGGGTGGGGGACTATTTTTTTGCACTAATGTATTTCCCCCGCGGTATAATTAAATTTTGATTATGGACATTTTTTCCGTAGAGTGGCTATTTTTCGAGATATTTGATCGTCTCAGTTTAAAAGAAACACCCGGTATATAAACAATCTTCTTTAATGACAAGACGGACAAATGATTGGAAAAATATCCATAACAAATTATTTGAACACGAGAACTCCCAAGATCGTAGCGTCCGTTTGCACATTCATTCCCAGATCTAAAATTAGTCGCTGAGTTGATATTGATCTAGGAAAACCGGGTAGATCTAGGTGTAATGACAACAATCAAATACCTCGAATATTATTCTCTTGTTTTTCGAGCGTAGAATGATTTTTTTTTTTTTTTCATTAAGGCAACGGTACCTATATAAGGGCATTAGAATATCTATCTCGCCTTGATCCATTTTTACATGAACACATGAAAAATTACGCGAATTACGGTAAAGGAGCTGTAAATTATTTGTCATACGCGTTGAATTTATTACAATAATTTTCAAAAATTTTCTAAATGTAGTAAAAAGTAAAGTAAAAGGAGCTAAATACTTGGCTTTTATAATTGATTCGAAACTAGATGTATTGCATGTCGATCAGTTAACTGTCTTAGTTTGAGATGTTATCCAAACAGGAATTAAAGAAAGATTTCCAGGCTTCCTTACATAATTACATCACATCTTGGCGAAAAAGTTGTTCTAGCATACCTAAAAGAATTAGACATCGTTATCAAGAACAGTCGTGATCTCAAAGTTATGATAATGCATCAAATATAGCACATTTCCTCTGCCTCATACCATGTGTCAATTATTCATTAAATTTGATTGGAAATGCCACTGCTGAGAGTTGTATAGAAGCGACAACTTTTTTTTTAATTTAATATAAGAACTACGCGCACAGATGGAATGCTTTACAAAATTCCTCTGAACCCAATTATCTGACAGTAAAACAGATACGTCTTACTCGGCCCATGTTGATGCTGTAAAATCTTTACAGCAAAATTAATCCAATGCGATGTGAAGCTGTTTGTATTTTACGATGCGATTTTAAAAGTCTTGAACAGGAGGAGAAAAATCTGAAGAAATAGCTTGTAAAAGTGATAGGAAACGGCAAAGAAATTAGAAACTGTTTTACGACGAAAATCGAGAAAATGATATAAATAATAAACGGGAGCGTATCGAAATCTTACTTTTTGACGAATCTTACTTTCTTGAAATCATGATATGGAGAGCGTATCGATATCTTAATTTCCCAAGCCCCAACTCATGATACATGTTGGTACCCAACCCCATGACAGGCTCCCATTAAAATTCTCCTTCACCAAAAAGGGGGCGAACCGAGTTACAAAAGTAAGATTTTTGGAGAAAAGTAACATTTTGAAAAGTAAGATTTTGTAAAGTAAAATTTAGTACCCAATCCATGATAAACTCAGCGGATCAGAAAATTTTAAAGTATTTGTTATTTGCCATTCTTTACTAAGTAATTTAACCTTCACTTTGTCGTCAAAAAAAAATCCTTAATCTTGACAGGAAATACCCCGGTGTAGATATGGAAATTTTATATATTTTATATGGAAATGATTTAGTTACAAGTTAATTTTCGATAGTTTGTGTTTCTCTTTCATTTATTTGTTAAAAAACGGTACTTTACTGTACTGTACGAGAGAAAGAGAAATGCAAAAAAAAAACGAAGACATAGAATTAAATACAGATGCCGATATTGGTGAACATGCTCAGAACAATGAAGAAGGTCGTGAAGATTCAGAAGAATATTACGTCGGTATGGATGGGACCAATAGGGGGAAAACTCTTAAGAATATTCTTAAATAAGGAATCATTGTTTGTAGGTCCAAAACCAAGTACAAAAATGTTAAATGATGTGGATACATTTTGCGTTTTTTTCGACACATCAATGCAAAATTTAATTTGTCGACACACCAATAGAAAAGCTGACAGAATATATCAAAAATGGAACGAATTTAATTCCGATAAAAAGCCTATGGTCTGGGAACCGTTACACTAAGAAGAATTATTGGCTTATATAGGACTGCTAATTGCCATCGGGTAGATCTGTGGACACTGCTCTGCACGCCTTGGTGTCTACGATTGAGAAATCGATTAATTCGAAGGAATTCTGTTTGGTGGCCTTCCTGGATATAGAAGGCGCCTTTAATAATGTGAAAGCGGAGGCAATCAAGGAGGGATTGTCATTTTTGGAGGTGGACGTTCCTCTGATAGGGTTAATCAATTATATGCTGGGAAGCAGGATTGTTAGCTCGAAGTTGGGGGACTCCACCTTCAAGAGGCAAGTAACTAGGGGAACTCCGCAGGGGGGGGGGGTTCTGTCCCCTCTTCTCTGGAACATAGTGGTAAACGGGTTACTACTTGAATTGGAGAGAGGGGGTATTGAAGTTATCGCGTACGCAGATGACGTAGCTTTAGCTGTTACCGGGAAATTCCTGGGCACGATTGTAGACGTAATGCAGAATGCGCTCACCATCGTTACGAAATGGGCTGGCAAATGTGGACTTGGTATTAACCCGTCCAAGACAGAGCTGGTACTCTTTACTAAGAAATACAAAATCCCGGTAGTTGTCCCTCCTACCTTAAATGGCACGAGACTTACTTTTACTGATAGAGCTAGATATCTGGGCATTATCTTGGACAGTAAGCTTAGTTGGAAGCCCAACATGTTGGAGAGAATAAACAAAGCTACTATTGCTTTGTACTCCTGTAGGAACGCCATTGGTCATAGATGGGGTCTGAAGCCGGAGCTGGTACACTGGCTCTACACCGCCGTAGTGAGACCTGTACTCATGTACGGGGTGGGTGTTTAGTGGCCAGCTCTGGACAAGGTAACTTACAAAAGTAAGATTGAGAGAGTGCAAAGAACGGCCTGTATGCTTGTTAGCGGGGCATTGAGGTCGACACCGACAAGTGCCTTAGAGGTTATGTTGCACCTTCTTCCGGTCGACATTTTTGGCAAACAGATGGCTGCAAATACGGCTGTACGACTTGCAGCCGTCTCTCAGTGGAGGTGTCTTAGTATAGGACACTCTACTATCGTCAGATCGTTGAAGGATGAGCTGGCGAATCTTGACTACATTAAACCTACTCTACGCTTCGAGAAGCGATTTCGGACCTCCTTCCTTTCAAGGGAATCCTGGAGGAATAGACCGTTATCGGAAACCGAAGCGTTGCAATTCTTCACAGATGGCTCAAAGCTAGACGGCAAAGTAGGAGCTGGAGTATTCTGTGACAAATTAAATGTAAATATTTCTATTCGTCTCCCTGATTACTGCAGCGTGTACCAAGCTGAAGTCGTAGCGATTGAGGAGGTCTTGACGTGGTTGAAGCATAATGTGTTATCCTCAGACGATATCACAATCTATGTGGACAGTCAAGCGGCGATCCGGTCGTTAGAATCGGTGTCTTTGGCGTCACGGGTGGCGTTGAGTTGTCACTCATCTCTAAATGAGATGGGTGAGCATTTCAACATCCAGGTAGTCTGGGTCCCAGGTCACTCGGGCGTCATGGGGAACTGCAGGGCGGATGAACTTGCTAGGCATGGTACGACTCTCCAGCTGCAACCGGAAAGGGCAAGTCTGGGGAGGCCTATCACAGCGCTGAGACAAGCACTTGGGAAGCAGGCGCTATCCTCAGCGGGGGAAAGGTGGTCTAACACCCTCACCTGTGGAGTTGCAAGACAAGTTTGGCCAAAGCTGGACTTGGGGCGCACTAGGGCATTAATATCCTTACGCAGACGTGAATTAAGAACGGTCGTAGGAATTCTCACGGGACACTGCCTTTTTGGAGAACATGCAAGAAGGCTGGGTCTGGAGGCTAATGACTTCTGCAGAAGCTGCTTGGACGAAGAGGAGGAAGAGACGTTGGTCCACTTCCTTTGCTCGTGTCCAGCATTGGCTCTCAGAAGGCACAAACACTTAGGTAAGTTCAGGATGGACTGCCTCTCGGATCTCGAAAACATTAAAGTGCGGGACGTCTTACGCTACATAAGTAGCTCGAAATGGTTCCAATAGGGGTAAAAGGGGATACATCCTGTGGTATCACAATGGACCGTCTTGGTCTAAGTGTGCGTAAGCAGCCACTCCAACCTAACCTAACCTAACCTACAGATCCAACTATGAACCTGTAGATCAACTCTGGAAAAAAAAATCTTTTTCTTTGTACCGAGCAACTATGTCTGTGCGACGCTTTTATAATACTCGTATATTGAGATTTGTCCGGTTTGATTTTGATGCAACTAGAGCAGCTAGAATGGAAACCGACAAAGCGGCGCCTATCAGTGAAATTTTTTATATGCTAAACGCCAACCTAAAAGCTAATTTTCGACCGAACACCAGCATAACAGTTGATGAGCAATTGTTCCCATTTAGAGGGCGTACCAAGTTTACGCAGTATATTCCGTCCAAGCCAGCAAAATATGGCATAAAAATATGGTGGGCATGCGATTCGGACATATCGTATCCGTTGAACGGACAGATTTATACCGGTAAAATCGGAAATACTCGGGATATAAACCAAGGCGAACGAGTGGTGAAGGAGCTAGTCAAACCATACAAAAATACGGGCAGAAACGTAACCATGGACAATTTTTTTACGTCGATTTCTCTAGCGAAATAACTTTTCAGTTGGAATCTCTAAATGGTCGGTACCATGGAAAAAAAACGTTGTATCCCTGCTGAATTTAAAGCCTCAAAAACTCGGGAGGTTTTATCAACAAATTTTGGTTTTGGAGAGAAAATGGTATTATATTCATATGTTCCTAAGAACAATAAAGCAGTAGTTTTAATCTCTACTCAACACAATGACGATAAAATCTCTGGGCCAAAACACAAGCAGGACATAATTCATTATTACAAAAAAACAAAGGAGGAGGCTGTCGATACGAAAATGCTGGGTAAGTATACAACAAAAAGGAAAACCAATCGCTAGCCACTGGCAATGTTTTTCAATATAATTGACACCGCTGGATTTGCTGCTTATATTATATTTGTTACAAATAATCCATCAACCTCTCAAACCGTCAAAACTGGGCGACGACGGGAGTTTTTGCAAGGGTTGGGCGAACATTTGTGTATTCCACTTATAATAAAAAGAGCAAAAATACCACTAGTGATGAGCTATTTTCCAACGAAAAGTGCTGTAGAGTGCATTCTTGGAAAATCTATTGAAGAACTACAACAGCCGCAGAATGTTCCTTTTATTCCAGACAATACCATGGATAGAGGTGCAGACGGTCGGCTCTCACGAAAAGGTCAATGTCATATGTGTTATAGAGAGGAAAAACGGAAAAGACCTACACGAAAATCATGCGGTCAGTGTAAAAAGCCAGTTTGTCAGACGCACAGCCCTACGCAAACGAAATGTGAGGAATGCCACATGGCATAGTTTTTTTTTTGTATTTTTTTTTTATTTCTATAATTTTTCATAATTGTTTCTTGTATAAATGAATTGGTAGTGAAGTATAACATAAAACTATACCACTTTTCGTTTTATTAGTTCAATAAATTACAAAGCCCGTAAAGGTTATTGACCCATGCAAAAGAGAATAAAATATCCAACCTTGTAATAACCTTGTAAAGGCTGAATTTAAAAGATATTTAGAATTTTAAAGGTTTTTTTAATTTTTTCCATAGAGAATATATAAAGAAAAAAATTTACACCCGAGTGTATACAGTCAAGGTGATAGAAAAAAGTGAAAATTAAAAAAAAAATTAATTAAGTTTTTTTTTTAATTTTAATTTTTACATTTTCAAAAAGAACTCAAAAATTTAGTAACTGAGTCCAAACGAAATTAAAATCCAGCAAAAAACAGCAAAAATATTCAAACGTGAAAAATAAGATCCGGGAGAGACCCGGGTGTATACAGTCAAGGTGAAGGTTAAAAAGGCGATCAGAAGCTTACCAAAATGTAAATAATAAATTAAAATCAATTTTAAACTATTATCAACGCATCGTTTGAAGAACTGAAACTTTATTCAGAAATGACCTAAAAATATTTCAGAATTCAAAAATGTACTTATTCAATTTAAGACCTACATTGGGCCTGAATTTAAACATCCAGAAAAATCTATTCTTTTATACAAAATAATTCCATTGTTTCAACGTTTTCAGATTTAAATACGATTGCAATATTTGACGAGAGAAGCCATTTTCGGTATTTGCGAGAGTAAACAATTTTAGGACAAGGTAAAGTACACTCTTTTTCGATGATGTACAGCGAAAAAGAATTGTGAAATACGTCCATTGATTATGACTAGGCTTAGGATTCTTAGGTAAAAAAATATTCTTTTTGGGAAATCCAAACCAAAAATTTGTTGGATAGTTATGCTTTCTAGAACAAATAAAAGCGAATGAACTCTATATGTTACCACATATTTTTAAATACTTTTGCATAATCACATATTTTTACATATTTTCACTTATTTTACGTTTTACCACATTTGATAAATCAAAAATATTTTATAAGCCAAATTTGGCCAACAAATATTTTTTTTAGAAGTAAAAAAAGTTTTACTTTGACCTAAAATTCCGCTAAGTTAGACCAATAAATTAAGAACAAAATAATCGTAAAATTAAAATATCTCAATAGTTTATTGCACATTATTTGACGATCCGGAGTTCTTCTAGAAAGCAAATTTTGTGATTATTGTTTTTATTCGTTAAAGTATCTGTATGTGCATTTATCCAAAATGAAATAATCCACGTTGTGACATTTGAAATGCATGTAAAAGGATTCATCGGAATTTAAATAAATCAAACAAGCGTTTTAATTCCTTAACTATAAAAACGTAATAAATCTAGTTCTACCCTATTTATGCACTTGAGCAACAGCTTTAATGCTATTTATATTGAAAATGGGCTCGGACGAAAACTAGTTTTTAAAACACGATGGATTTGACCAAAATCAGAGGGAAATCTAAAGGTAACAAAATTAGCTTCAATTCTGAATTTTACTTGGATTTGTGAATGAAATTTTAAGTAGAATAATTAGTGACATTAACGTGAGAAAAGTCAGCATTAGTTTATGAATTTAAAAATATCGAAAATAAAATCAGAATTTCGAGAAAAAATCTGAATGAGAATTTGAATTCCCAAATGTAATTGAATAAATTCTTGAGTAGGAACTTAAATTGGATTTGTAAATTTAAAAATTAAATTAGAATTACAAACTAGTTTTAAACAACATCTTATGTTGGAAAACATACTTCGTTTTCAGCAGAAATTTAGTTATAAATATAGAGTTTGAATACCAATCTTTGAATAAAAATTCCAACCCAGGGGTTGACTAAATATTGACTGAATTTAAAAAAAACTCCGGTTTTAAATCCATAAATTTTCAGTTTGAAAATAAACAGATATTGAGTGACAATTCGAACTAAGACGCCAACAACATTTTGAGTGAAATTTAAAACAGAAAGTAACAAAATGTTTCTGGATTAAACTTCATTTTGCATGGAATATAAATTGTACAAATTCTTGTACAGTGTTAAAAATTGATTTGGAAATTGATTACCACATTCTGCTCAGTTTTGAGCAAAAATTGGAGTGTAAATTTGTTGTTCGAAACTAGATTTAAGCATAATTTTAATTGCAATTAGGTAAGAATTGAGTAGCAATATGAGATTTGATCTCAAACAACCAACAAAATTTCCTTTGAATTTAGTTTAAAATTTGAATCGGAAATTTTGAGTGAAACTTGAATTAGGAATTTAAATTTAAAAAAATGGTTTTGGCATTCCAAGCAGTGCTGTCGAAGTGAGTACAATCGGAGTATTTGTACTACTTTCGCTTAGTGCTTACTCCTGTACTCCGCTATTTCATTTTGTACTCTCCTGTTCTAATAACTGCTATTCAAATAATACTTTTACATAATATTTTAAGTTATCGGCTTTTGCTTGCAATAATTATAATATTGTGGAAGATATCTAGCTTTTTCATAAAACATTATTCAAGGCTAATTTATAATGGTTCCTGTCATTTTCAGGCATAAACCCATAAAACTGTTCTCTTGCAGTAATGAATCAGTCATTTTAGCAAACAATATTAATTCAAACATGTAAAATTTGCGAACTAAATTACTTACATCTGAATGTTAGCTGGTAAAACTTATAAACAGATAATTCCGAGTTTTTACAACTTACAACTTTAAAACTTCAGATACACTCAAACATGACAGACGTTACCTGATTTTACCAAAAAAAAATGTACCAGCTTTGACTAAATATTTAGATTAGAACCTCCTGAATACAAAAATTACCACACAAAAACGATGTACGGAAAATAAAATTCTTTAAGCTTAGATTAGCACTTCTATATAAAAATAATACTGTAAGATAATTTCTGCAGTCATTTAAACTTTCCAGACTGGAAAGTTGTATGGAAGTCTGGATTTATGCAGTGTGACGTGGGAAATTTCATTCGTCTTGTGTGATATAATATGCTTAAGGTTAGGAACTATTTATGGCTACGGACCATTTTTGTGTCTATGCCTGGTCCTTGTGGACCGCCACCCAAACCTAACCTAGGAACTATTTATATAGAATCGGCTTAACATCTCCGATATAAAATTTCACTAAAACACAACGACAAATGTGTGTATTCCATTCGGTGCCGGAGGGGCTGGCTGTATATGGAAAACCAAAATTGGTAATTCTAATTTGTGATTTATGGTATCGGTCATAATACCATTAGTACGAGTACTTATAGTTACTATCAGAAATCTATATATTATGTCGGTATTCGAAGAATCGCGTTAGGCTTAAATAAACCATCTTAGAATTCGCCATTTACTATCAGAATTCGATCTATCATCTCAGAGTTCGACATATCATTTCCAAATTCGTCATATGTATCTTATTCATGTCAGAATTCGATATATCATCACAGAATTCAACATAATAATTCGAAATATCATATCAGAATTTGATATATCATCTAAGAATTTGCTTTGTATGTATATATTGTCGACGCATCAGTCAGAATTTGATATATCGTTGATATTTGTCAGAATTTGGGATATCATCATAAATCATCTCAGAATTTGATATATCCTGTCAATATTCTTTATACTTAATTATTATGTCAAAGTTCGTTATATCATGTCAGAGTTCGATATACCATATAACCTACGGATTTGAAATACCATATCACAATTCGCTATATATTTTCAGAACTTATCATATTCAAATTTATATATTTCACATCCGAATTATGTATATCATTAAGAATTTGAAATTTCATGTTAGAATTCGATACATACTATCGGATTCGATACATCTGTCAGGATTTGATATATTATGTCAGTATTCTATATAATATGTCTGAATTCTATATACATGCCAGAATTCGACATTTCATACCAAAATTCTATATATCACGTAAAAATTCGAAATATAATGTCATAATTCGATATATCATCTCAGAATTCGCGTTATACATATGTACTATCAGAATTCAATATTTTTGTCAGAATTATATCAAAATACGACACATGATGCCAAAATCCGTTATATCGTCTCAGAATTCGACTCATTATCCATTTTCTATACATCATGTAAGAATTCGAAACATATGTCAGAGTTCGATATATCATCTCAGAATTTGATACAAACTGTAAGATTCATTATATTTCATATGTAATGTAAGGATTCTACAAATTATGTCAGAATTCGATATTCCATTTCAAAATTAATTATATATTGTCAGAATTCGATAAATATTTTAGATATTGGTATACCTATCATGTCAGTATTCCATATATTATTTCTGAATTCGATATTCATCGCACGTGACAAAGAATATTGACAACTCAAAATTTCAAATTTTTCAGGAGAGCAAAATCAAACATGCTAATTTCGATTATACTGTACTATTCTCTATGGGCGTCAAGAAAAGGAAGATCGGAAAATTAAGCCGTCTCTCGCTTTGTAAAATAACTATGACCACTATGGTCACTATCCCCACTATGTCAGGTTATGAAATCGATTATTGCGCATCTTTTTGACGAAATATCTTAAAAACTCAATTTTTTGAGTTGTGTCACTTTTTTATGTCATGTTCGATATGTCAGAATTCGACATACCATCTCAAAATTCGTTGTATACTGTAAGAATTTCGTTAAATCTTTTAGAATTTGATATACCTATCATGTCAGTTCTATATAATATGACATATATGTCAGAATTCGGATATATCATCTCAGAATTCGACATACCATATCAGAATTCTATATATCATGTAAGAATTCGAAACATAATGTCGTAATTCGATATTTCATCTCAGAATTTACTATATTCTATCAGAATTCAATGTTTTTGTCAGAATTATGTCAAAATTCATTATGTTTTCTTAGAATTCGATTTAATATCCGGTTTCTTTACATCAAATAAGAATTCGAAACATCATACCATATGTCAGAATTCGATATACTATCTCAAAATTCGTTATGTACGATAAATCTTTTATAATTTGGTATACCTATCATATCAGTATTCTATATGATATTTCAGAATTCGGATATATTATCTCAGAATTCGACGTAACATATCATAATTCGATATATCATCTCAGAATTCGCTATATACTATCAGAATTTAATATATCTGTCAGAATTAAGTCGAAATTCGACACATGATGTCAAAATTAATTATGTCGTCTCAGAATTCGACTTAATATCCGGATTCTATACATCATGTAGGAATTCGAAATATCATATGTCAGAATTCGAAATATCATTTCAAAATTCGCTTTATACAATTCGATAAATCTTTTAGAATTTGGTAAACCCATCATGTCAGAATTCCACGTATTATGTCGGAATTCACAATATTTCATCAGAATTCTTTAAACTAGCTCAGAATTCATCAGATACTGTCAGAATTTTATATTACTATCTTAAATTAGTTTTGCAAAGAATTATAAATTTTACAATAAAATTTTAGAGGCGTTTGTTATAACAATTGAAATTGTTTTCAACTACTTAGTGTTCCAAAATATTTCTTGCAGTTGGGCCACGTTTTATTTAAAAAATTCTGATCCCCTATACCTTATGGCAGAAAAATTTTTCAGGCCATGAAATAATAGGTTTTATAATAGGAATTATTTATAGAATTTCCAAAATATCGCAGATAATAGATTACTCTAAAATCCATCAAGCTGGAACTAGTCTGAATTAGCTAAGTATATACAAATAAATTTGGTGAATATCTTTTTTTAATTTAAAGCTTCAACTCAAAAATATCCTGTATTTGAGCCATGGTTTAATTAAGAAGTCCGACTTCAGATGATATGGCCAAAGGAATTTTCCAGAGCCGGAATTAATAAATGTTATATTAGGAACTACTTAAAGAATCTCAAATCTAAGATATATATTATATTAAAATCCATCCACAAACATGCCACCTAAAAAAAAGAAAATTAGGGAAACAATGTTTCTGATAAATGGCATCAACCAAAGTATCATTAGTGGTATTCCGCAATATTTATTAAATTTGGCTCTTATTTTATTAAAACAAATGCGACCCCAAATAAGATGACCGAAGAAATTTTCAGAGCGTCAATAATTCTGTTTTATATTAGATTTTAATAAAATTTCACTAAAAACCATTGTCAAACGTGCTCCATTTGGTGCTGGAACCCGGGAATGTTGTAAAGGCCTGGAGTGGTTATGAAAGTAAAAACCAATTTTTCTTTGGCAAATCTAATTTCCCCAAATTTTTTTATAAAAACCACAGAATCATTATATTGTCTTGCAATATTTGTTGAATTCTGGTCATACTTCATTTAAGAAACTCTATCTTTGACCTAAATGGAACTGCTGTTATTACGCACAAGTTCCATTGAAATATATTTTCTGACTTAACCAATATATTTAATGATCAATGAATTAGTTGTAACACCTTCAAATTATTAATCAAATTGGCGGGTTAAAAACTTTTCTAGGTAAGATTCCACCACGTCCATGTTTTGTAACCAGTCGTCGCCTCTGAACCAATTTTAGGTAGCAATTTTTTTTAAATCAAATACAAACATATTTCGAGATTTAATAACGGTCCTGCTTTTTTTAAGGCGATTTTTTCAGACTTCGTACAGCTTTAGTCATTTATGACCTGGTTACCCTAGGTACCTTCTGAGATATTGTGTGTCAATGACATTTCTTTAAATTGCACCAAAATATCTTCCCATTATGACAAACATGTTCCCATATTTAACGTGTCTGAATTTGGAATATCTGCCAAAATTCCGATGGTGAAAGTGAAAAGGTTTGGAACTAAAGTTGCTTTAAGATAAATTTTTCGTTTACCACGTAAAATTTAGGTAAAAATAGTTAAAAATTAAAAATTTCACTTACGGTTTCGCTGGTCGGTACTCTTCTCTACGATAAAAACTTAAAACTCCCAAAACGATAATCTAAAAATATCTGTGATCTCGTGAAGAGTTGTGGCCGAGTTAAAAACTGTTTAACTCGAGCAGTATACAGAGCTTAATGCTTTAATAGTAAAATAGATAAAGAGCTAACAAAATTTATGGCTAAGGTCTAATTATCTTATTTCGTGTACACTCCCTTCTGTCTAGAAATACTCCCATGAAAATTTGATCGTACTTCGTTTAAAATTTTCAGAACGACAGCACTGATTCCAAGCCACATAAAACCTTTGGTAGAAATATAAGTTTACATTGCACAATAGATGTACTGGTTTTCAATTAAAAAACAAACAAAAAATGAAACAAATTATGTGAGGCAAAGAATAAATATACTATATATTAAGGGAAAACAAAGGACATATTTTGAAACCAATTTGAATTGGATCAAAAAATTAAACTGGAAAAGAAAATAATTTTAGTGGATTCGAATAAAACCTTGGATGCATCCAGAATAAAATAAGTTTACAATTCCATCTGGATTTGAATAAACTTTGAGTGACATTTTAATCCGAAATTAAGTTAAACTTCCAAACTCTACTTTAATGTTGATTGTAATTTTGATCAAACTTATTGAATTAAATTGAAATAAAAACTTGAGTGAAATTTAAAGTTTTAACAAATACTTAGGTATTCTACTAATTGATTATTGTAATTTTCCGAAATGGATTCGAAAAAAAATTAAAATTTTTAGTCAAAAATTTAGTTCCAACTGTTTTCGAAGTTGAACAAAAATGATAAATGGAATTTTGAACCTAAAATCTAGTCTAAATTGGTCAACTGCATTCGACAAAAGAGGAAATTGATTATGATAAGGAAATTTTAATGAGAGAAAAATTAGCGTGAATTCTAAACTCGATATAATGAGTTTGAGTTAAATTTTAAGGAGAAATGGTCTTCTTTGTATTGCGCTTGAGAAACACATTTTGAACACAATTTTAGCAAAAATATTTAATGCACTTTATGTGACTGAGTTGAAATTCTAAATACGATTTCAACAAATTTTTTACTTCAACTAGAAAATCAGGAATCGAGCAAAACTCTTAATGCTTTTTGTTTCATAATAGAAGCATTTCAATTTTAAACCGTAATTGAATAAAATCTTAAGTAGTAACTAACATTAGCAGTAGAGTTTAAATTTTACAATTTGATTTAAGCAAATACATTAGCTTAAATTAAATTAAAACATGAGTATGGAATCCGGACTGCCTTTAACAGTTTGAGTGAATTTTAAAAACTTAGTTAAAGTTATTTGAGCAACATTTTTATTTAGAACGGAGTAAAACAAGATTTGAACAAAGTTTGGACTCGAGAGTTTGAGCAAAAATTTGGATGCAATTTAATTATAAAATATTTAAAAATTGAGTTTGAATTCAAAATTTAATTAACACAAAATTCTGGTTGGAATTAATTTTATGATATTTTGTTTACAAATTAAGTAAAAATTACAACCTAGATTTGTCTAAATGTGCTTGATTAGAAATTTGAAGTACAACTCGAAAAAAATGAAATGCTATTTAGAAATGCTGAGTTAGAGTAGAATTTAAAACTATAGTTTGCGTCAAAAGGTTTGTTAAATTTGACTAATTGAGTAAAATGTGAGTAGAAATGGAATTTGACTATTAATTTGGACTTGAGCAAAAACATAACTGTAATGTAGTTTTTAGTTTAAAAGTTGAGTTTGTATTTCGAATTGGACTGGCAAGAGAAAAATCAAAGATTAAGTTACAGTCATAAAATAGATTTATAGCAAAATGTGGTGTTTAGTGAGGGCAAAATTCTGAGATGAATACAAATATGCTAAGTTCCAAACTCGATTTGACAAAATTGAGGGAGGAATTGAGTTATAACTTTGAGTGAAATTTTTGAAATTCGAAATTTACAGTTTAATTTCATTTTTCATTTTAAAATGATACGAGAAGTGTAAGTTTAATACTCCAAACTAAATTTTAATTGAAATTAGTGTAATTATTTTTGGCTACGTCTGCAGCACTTTGTAACTCAGGAAAGTTAATTTATCCAACTTTACAGCCAAAAAATTGATACCTTTTTCTAACCGAGTGAATTGAAATCCTTTTAAGATAAGGTCTAGTTTTGGTTTTCTTTTCAAAATTTGACTACATATTTTTCATTTTAATCACGTATTTTACCACATATTTTGCAAATTTAGTTACATATTTTAGGAACATATTTCTGATTTTTTAGAACCTAAAAATCCTAAGTCTAATTATGACAAACCAATTTAATTAGTGTTTATATTATAGTTAATGCACATTTCATTTATATTTTCTCTTTATTTTAAAAATATTTTATAAAATGACAAAAGAATTAATACAAATATTAAGTTATGAAAAATAGGAGCCGTGAAACTAAAACTTGCCTAGGGCCCAAATTTTCCATAATCCGCCGCTGTACATACATATAAATATGTATGTATCTAAATTTGCTAAATTACATGAACCAAATAACACAATAAATACGATTATTGAAATATAAACTGAATACATAAATGTAGAACAATACCCCTAAAATCCAAATCATTTGCCGTCGGTGTTGTTTTATAAATAAGTAAATGAAACTACATAGCCATATAGTTTATTCAATCAGTTATATAGAATACTATGTAGTAGATACATATATTTATTAATCACGCCCACACATCTATATTTGATCAAAAAATATATGAACAACACATGTAACAAATATACAGCAGGAATTTAATTTATATAAATAAAATACGAGCTTAACTTTTTTTATATATTTACATTGATTATCCCCGGTTCCTCCGCCACTACGATAATCACAAAAGCTAATATGACTTACAAAATATTACAAAGGGATTATAATCCTTGAACGGTTTATCGAAAATATAAAATACAAATCTCTATTAATAAATTTGAATGAACAAAACCAAAATAAAGTAATCTTTTTATCCTTTTTATTTTTGTATTCTTAAAAATATTCTTAGAAAAATCCTATTTTCATTTCTTCATAATCCTTCCATATCGATGTTTTACTGTAAAAAAAAAAAATTAAAAAAAAAAACAGAAAAACATGAAAAATCTTTTTAATTTATACAAGTACCATCTCTTGGGAATATAAAAATGTATTTCACTAAACTAAAAGTTGTATTATGGAAGAGTTTAATGTCATTTTATTTTCGGTCAATTGTCACGTAAGATGGCACTCGTATCAGTATTTTAAAATAATAAACGATTCGGTTTTATTTAAACGATTTATTTGTTATTATATCTTTAACTAAAGATGTGTTACAATTAACAGAATGTACCTGAAGTTTCTTTTTTTTTTTGTTAATTTATTAAGATAATCAATATTCTGTGATAATTTTACTATAAAATTTAAACTTTGTAGTACATAAATTTGAATTTTGTCCTTAAACTTACACGGTTAAAAATGATAGGATAAAAACCATTTTTACCCTAAGGATAAAATCATTTTGGATAAACTTTTGGTAAATTTGTAAGATTAAATTTATTCTTTCCCGAAACCTAAAATTTGTTTCGACTAAAAGATTGTTTTTCATTATTAATTTGGATAAAATTTATTATTTTCGTATTCTTTTAGTTTATCTTTGAATGCAGCAAAATTTATCCATTTGTTATGAGTTTCTGTGCTTATTAGACGTAAAATGTTTTGTTTACTTTTGTAATGTTAATAATTTTTGGCGAATCATGGAACAATTATATAAATAGACAGAGAAATCACATTTTTGTTGCGACTGCGCAACTAGAGAAACGTTAGTATCGTTGAGCGTTGCGGTTATTTTTACATTAATTGTCTGCTTTGAAACTATTAAAAATTCAGAGGATCGAAATGTCGAACGTGATAGTTCACTTATGCCGAATGATAGTGTTGTGTCATATGTACCTGATGAGATAAATACTCTCTCAACTGGACATGAGCATGAAATTTCTTGTTTTATTAAACAATTAAATTCTATGGGCTTACCGGAATCCCAGATTACTTGTATAGTGAAATTTATTTTAGAGTACATAAATAATTTGCTTCATACAGTGGTGCAAGTCTTACCTCCTGATATAAGTAGTTCCTGTAAATCTTATTTTCTTAGTTTAATTGATACTATTAGGTTGGGCGACGAAAAATTCAAAACGCCATATATGAGACAAAAGATGTTCAAGAAACTGGATAATTTCGTTGCACCAATTGAGTTAAGCATTGGAGTTCGGTTTGAAACCAAAATAAATAGAAAGAGCAACAATTACGAGCTGAGTGTAACACAATCAACGTACATGTATGTACCAGGGATGATATTTTGGGTGGATTAGGACTTTTTTGACTCCTTTCAATTTGAAAAAGTACCGAGGTACTTTCGACCCAAAAGAGTACTTTCATTAAATATAAACGAGTAGAGGGAATTCCTAGCTATCGAAAAGCATGTGGACGGCGAATTCTATAAAGCGCGTTTGGATGACATTGATACGATTGAGGCAATCCATTTTGACCTTCAATTTAAATTAATATGGGAACAATTAAGATTAAAATATGGTAATTGGGTACGAGAAAAGCCGCATTCGATTTATTGACCTACGCCTGCGATTTGGAAACGAGGGAACTATCACGATCATTCGACCTGCTACTTAACTTGGATATGGAGAATTCACAAAAATTAAATTGACCAGCGCCTTACAATCGGACACGAAATATTTCCGTCTACAATAATAAATAAACTTTAGATATCTGAATTTCGGAAACGGTGAACTGTGCTTTACTACTTTTAACGGATTGGCGCCCTTTTTAATAATCTTGGAGTAAATTCAAAATGACAAAATTTAATACATACGAGTATTATTTCGTATAATCACAAAACACCAACAGTTTTCACTTACTTAAAAATAAAAAAACCAAAATTTTATTTTTGAATTTATTTACTTTTATTTATTTAAAATTACAACTAGTTTCGATCTTGTAAAGATCATCTACAGGTAATTTTTTGCAATGATAGAATTGCAAAAAATTACCTGTAGATGATCTTTACAAGATCGAAACTAGTTGTAATTTTAAATAAATAAAAGTAAATAAATTCAAAAATAAAATTTTGGTTTTTTTATTTTTAAGTAAGTGAAAACTGTTGGTGTTTTGTGATTATACGAAATAATATTAATTATAAAAAGATCACTTACGTCACTCCGCTTCAAAAAAAAAATTTTTTTTTTTTTTTTTAAAAATGTTTAATACGAGTATTAACTACCCAAAATCGTTATTTAAACTGCGATAGTGAGGAACTTGAAGTGAAAAGTTATTGAGAACTTTTCGAATTTTTTGAGAAATAAACCTCATGTTGAGTGGCTTTGAAAATATTAAAGCCCGAGTGAAAACTTTTAGTGACACTACTCGTACAATGGAAATAAAAAAAGTGCAGAGCGCTTCTAGAAGACGGATTGGTGGAATTCCTAATGATTCCATTTGATCTGAAGCCAACTAATCAAATAGGAAAAATTACATGAGAAAATAATATCTCGATGAACTATATAACACAAACTCAAAATAATTTTCTTCAAGAACTACGAGATCGATATGGCGATCAATTCAGAGAAAACCTAGAAATTGCGCGTATAAGGAGATTCCAGAAACCAATGATAAAATAAATAACAGGATAAGTAAGATTGTTGAAGAACAATAGTACTAATCGGAACTAAAATTTATTGAATTCAATCGATGTTATCCCGAAACAAAATCAAATTAAACTGGAGAATACGGCCAAAATAGTGGGAAAAACTAAATTACAACCAATTGTTCAATCGCAGTAACCGTTATTCCGGGGAACAGTAACCGGCACGTAAAAAAACTTTTAAAATAAATTTGTTCGAATAAAAACTATCCTAGTTGAACGATTCTTTAAAGCTTTCCGCTGGATCAAGACATGTGACGGTACAACCTAAACGTACCAAAACACTCGTGGCCAAAACACACAGCACGAACAAAAAACACAAATATTTTCGATGGTGATCCGTGTTTATTTATCGGCTCGATCGCACCTTTGTCATCATCGTCGATGTTAGAAACAAGACCAACCGTCGACTCGTCCAAAATTACAAAACTTTCCGACGATGATCCGCATCGAGATTACAGCACATCAGTTAATTATTTGCTTAAGCGAAATAAGCAGTACTTTCAAGTGAAACAGTTGAACAAAAACAAAACAGTTCAGAGAAAATGAAAAACTCCAGTGATAATATTGCAAAGGGTCGAAACATATTTAAATCTAACACAAATACAAACGCTAAAATTAAAAACAAAACAACTTTAGATAAAAATATAACCAGTGATAATAAAAATGGAACTAAACCCGAGATTAAAGAAAATAATAAATAAAAGCTACGGGCAAAGGCAATATTGGTAATGGAACCGACAACAGTAGTGAATGTGAGATAAACAAGTGAGATGTCATTAAATACTCCGGAGACAAGGAAAACATCAACGAATGGGAAGAATTTAGTAGATTACAATAATCAAAATATAAATAATGAAGTAAGGTTAATAATAACAAGTAAATCTTGAACTGAAAATGATGACAAAGAAGGCACAACAGCGAAATCCAAAGCAAATTCATCATCAACTGTTGGATCAACATTAGTATCCGGTATATCTCTAGTATTATCCGGTACATCTACGTTAACGATAGCTATTGATGTAAAACCATTATTCTCACAATATGCTAAAGTGATTGGAGCAAAAGTTGCCACTAATACACTAACCACAATATGTTACGGCAATGTTACAGCGAGTTCATGTAATAGCCCGGTCTGAATTTCTGTATATACGTCATATCTCTTGTAATCGTCATCACCATTTTCAAAATTCAGACACGAAAGCTCAATTATTGGGTTTAAATTCCAGTTTAGGAAGGCATGATGACTTTAAATTTATGCCATGCTCGCTTAAACTATGTTCTGCCCAGATCAAAAAAATTGGTTCAATTTAATTCTCATGTTATAAAGAAAATAAAGAATATTTAGATTGTTCGAAAAGTTGTTTGCTCTGCGGTTATTTTAAGAAAAAAAACAAAATAATTTAGAAAATTAGATTTGTTTGGGTCCGTCCCGCAACCGTCAACTAGCAACTTCAATATTAAGCAATATTCGCATACGGGGATTTCCGAAATTCAAGAAGAAAGCTTAAAACGGTTAAATGTTCTTTAGTTTATTTCAATCTTTCGGCTGTTAATTTGCAATCTTTATTTCATACAGACATAGAATTCCTGAAAAATCGAAAGATGACTGGAAAATCGCAAAATATAAAACGTCGTTACAAATTCTTAGCTGGAATTTCAACAAAACGTAAGTTGAAATCTAAATTAAAATTTTTTGATTGAATTTTCTTAAAATAAAAAACGAAGCTTGCTTTGCCTATTTATTCCATACTATAAGAACTGCATGTAGATCTGGCGGCAGGAAATTAAAGTTTGATGGAGGCAAATGGACGAAAAGTATATTTGTTTGTTTGTTTATTAAATACGACAATTTATATATAAAGTTTAGTTCTGTTGAATTAATAATTATTTAGCAGTATTATTTGTGGAATTTGCAGTAGGTTCTCCACACAAATCGCGAACTTCCAAAATTTTCAATTCTAGATGTCACTTACACGTACTTTAACAGTTCTCAATACAGACGTTTTATGTTTGCATGACAGATTTCAAACCGAAACACGAATCTTTTCTATCTATTTTCCTTAAATTAAAAGAAACGAATGAAATTTACGGGATTGGCAGCTTCTTCGTCGCCTCGTAACAATTCATTTACCACCCTTGTGACGTAAATAACTATTAATAGCTTTAAAAAAAATAAACTGTAACAAGAATTTTTTATTGAAATTACTTTCGGTAAAACGGGATCCTTCGGCTAGTTTCCTTTTGTTATTAACTCAAAATTAAATCTATGTTGATTACTTTCTTAAGCCGTTTAGGTTTTTACATATTTTCATTGAAAAACATCACCAGCAACGAAAAAGATCCAACAATTAAAAATATTTTAATTATCGCTTACAAATGCAATTCGACGATTATTGCATTAAACCTTTAATAAGACGAGTGTGGGCGAAGGGACCGAAGGAGGGGTAAAAAACAATAAAATCTTAAATCCAAAGATCTCTTCTTTAAACAAGCTGAAATGTTTTATTTTTCAAGTAAAAAGTACTTTCGGGTCTGAAGAAGTACTCTCTGGTGCATGGAAAAAGTACTATCAGAAATACTCTTGTATCATCCCTGGTATGTACTTATTAAGACAACAATAGAGTGGATATTGAATGATAAAGAAATTTTTGATTTGATTTTTAAGAATAAAAAAAAATCTGGATTCCTAGAGAATTATAGGGATGGGGAAAATTTGTGGTTCATTTTGTTTCTACAAATCTACTACGATGATTTCGAGTGCACAAACACCTATTGGGATCAAAAAGTGGACCACACAAAATAGGCGCATGTTACTTTACATTACGAAATTTTTCAAATCACATAATATCAAAAACAAATAATTTGTTTTTGTTGTGTCTTTTTAATGTGAACGATATCAAGTCCGGCACTTGCACGTATAATGACATTTTATCACCAATAGTGAAAGATGTAAAAGATTTAGAGAAAAACGGACTCCAAATACATGATAATTTAGTGCACGGAACGATTGTTTCAATTTGCTGTGACAATTTGGGAGCAAATAGTCTCTTCGGATTTGTCGAGAGTTTTTCCAGCCAAAATTATTGTAGATTATGTGTTTCTGTAAAAGATGAATGTCAAACGGTAACAACAGAAAACGTCACCCTAGAACAATACAATGAATTTTGTGAAAAATTAAAATCCAATCAATTATTAAACAACATTTGTGGAATAAAAATTAAATGTGCATTATCTGAACTAAATTATTTTACATTATTCGATTTAATGACAGTAGATGCTATGCACGATATGTGGAGGGTGTTGCTCAATTAACAATAAAACAATTTATAAAATTATTATGCAATCACAATAAAAACATAATTAAAATAATTAACGATAGAATTCATTATTTTGATTATGGGTCCCTGGAAATAAAAAATAAGCCAAGCCCAATCATGGCTGACAAAGAAGGTCAAAGAATTGGCCAAAAAGCTGCTCAGACCTGGTGTTTAATTCGAATGCTCCCAATCATAATGAAGGATTTAATACCAGGGCCCTATTGCACCAACTACTTATCACTTATTACTTATCAACTTATCATAATTTTTGATAATTTTCTGTTGTACCAAATTGAAATTTGAGAAGTATTTAATTGAGTTATAATAAGTGATAAGCACTCACTTATCAAAATTAAGTTGCACCAATTTGCGAAATGATAAATGATAAGTAATATTTTGATAAGCGATAATTTTGAGGTTTTTGATAATTTTTTCATAGTTCTGTTGCACCAAAAGTTTTAACTTATCAATAATCGACTACTTTAATGATAATTATCCAAAATATTAATAAGAAAAATTTCACTACTCAAAAAAATTGATAAGAGCTACAAATTGCAGTGGTATGACGGAAGTCTGTTAAAAACCTTTTTTTTTTTGCTGTTATTGTAAGATGAGAACTATTGTTAAATTTTAAAAGAGTACAAACACATTTTTCAATAAAATTTTTTATTATTCAAATAATTATAAATGATAAAGACAATACATGTAACAATGTGTTTTAGAAGAAATAAGTGTATAATAACTTTAATTTCAAAATGTATACCGCTATTTTATTGTATTCTAATAAGTTATAATATTAAGTCAAAGTAAGACCAATTTCATTCTCTTCGACTTATCACAGAGGTAAGACAGTTGTTTCTCGATATTTTAAAATTAATATAAAACTATCAAATGTAGGTATATCAACTTTAGTGAACCAAAACTGAAATTTATTAAACGATAAAATAATTTTTATAAATAAATACGTTGGTTCGAAAGATTATTCGAGGATGAAAACGAAAGAAGAAATCGTGTAGTCAAAGCCACAACCAAATATTCTCTGGACTCGCGAGTGATAAAACATTTTCGTTTGCCACATGAACAAATTGAGCACGTATTATTAAAAATCGGAACAAATTTGCAACATGGAAGCGACCGAAACTGCGCATTGAGTCATCTATAGCAGCTACCAACAACACTGCATTGGTTATGAATATCCAGGATAGAAGTTTCTTGAGATGGATGGTTACTCTCAGGTAGCTAGTTGTTTCGATAGAACAATGATTAATATAGATGCACCTATGGTCAATTAAGAACACTTTGCGAACCGACATGGAAAACATTCACTGAATGCAATGATGGTGTGTGGCACAGACCGCAGCTTTTATGCAGTAAATTCAAATTGGCCAGGTAGCGTCCATGACTCCAGAGTATTGCCATATACAAGGCTATTTAGCAATTTTGTGTCTTGTTTTCGCCCGTTCCCTGGTACTATGATTTTGGGTGACATTGCTTTCCCTTAAAGATTGGCTTATCTCACCAATGCGAAGAAATCCGGATGATGCAATAGAGCAAAGTAATCGTGCTCATAAGCGGACGATATGAATAGTGGAAAATCATTTTGGTTTGTATATGACGATTACAATTTTTGTATAATGTAGTTAAATTCAATTTATTTGTTAATAGGAATTCTCTTAATTCGTTTGTTATGAAAATTAATTGTTTACGTTTAAGTACTGCTGAAAAATTATTTACAGTTAAAAAAGAGAATTTATTTTAAATGATACAAAAGAAAAGTTTTACAATTGTTTCTAAATACTGAAATAAGAACTCCCAATTGAGAAAGGTTTCTCTTCACGTATTATTATATACATGCAAAATTGTTGTTGTTATTAAATTACAAAATAACAATTTTTTAATTGTTTTGGTGTATAGGTACAAAACCAATGTATAACTTATAAAATTTGCGGAAAGTATATTATTTTGCAAACACTATCACATTTATAGTATTTTTGTATAGATCATTACAACTTATCATAAAAATTTGATAATTCGTCAATTGATAAGTTATAGACAATCTGATGTGCAGCGCTTATCACTTATCATTATCAAAATTTGATAAGTTTTCAAATTGATAAGTGAGTGAAATTTTGTTATTTTTGGTGAAACATTTATCACTTATCATTATCAAAAAAACTAACTTATGAGAAGTTGATAAGTAATAAGTGATAAGTAGTTGGTGCAATAGGGCCCAGAACACTTGATCATCAAATTTAAAATTATTCACCTATTATTAGGTTCACTTCGTTTATATTAATTTTTGTTTATCTTAATTATGTCAACAAGATTAGGTAGCTGTTATAAATTATACTTAATTATATATAATTGTTAGATCGTCTCCGTGCTACAGAAATACTGGTAAATTCTCGCTCAGCATCCAGAAACTCCAATTTTCCAGCTGTTATGTAGCGTAGAAATTCTATTGTCTGGTGATAACTATTTTATTTTATATATCACTAACTAATTTATTTAAGTTAAATTCGATTAATTAAGTAGTAGGGATATGGTATAACGGTGATAATTTAATTTAGGTTCTGGAGATACCTGGGAAATTCTATTTTAGCTTTATTCGTAAGTGCCCTGTATACATGTAGAGCTGAATTAAATTATTGGTATTCTACACTTTTTGCGGTATAACATAATCAATTTTTAAATGATATAATATAATTTTATAAATAATTAACTTCAACCTTATTATTAATTTCCTTTTTTCTAGATCTGTAGGAAATTGCTGATTAGTTTATTTTTATGGTTAAATATATATTTTTAACTTTTATTTTTAAGATGTAGGATAAACACGATGAGAACCATTGGTTTACCGTTGTGCTGTTTTCTGTTTGGTATTATTAGTTTTATTTTATTAATATATTAATATTATTAATATTTTTAAAAAATTTATTTATTTGTTATATGGGAATTAATTTATAATTTATTTCAGAGAATTTTTGTGTTGTCTTGTGCTGATAATTTATATCAATTTTTATAAATATTACTGAATAATCATACTAACTGTCGGCTATACCTGGATGTTTATTACCGGGCTATTTCTATCACTACTAATTATCCTATCCTATCCTTAGATTTTGCTGTGTGTGAAAGGAACATGGTGTTACCCGGCCAGGGTTGGACATGGAGCTGTCACATTTATGTAGTGTCGGAGGTGATTGTGCTTTCTTTGTTGTAATGGTGCTTCGATGTCCTCAATGGAAAGCATTCACCTGTGTCATAAAGTTGCTGTGACAAATCAAGTCCTCTAGAATTTTTAGCCTCGAATTGGGAAGTCTCCATATTTGTTTTCATAAAATGTTGATTTTTTTTTTTTTGTAATGTGTAATATATTCCGTTTTATCCATTAATATATTTTAATAAATTTAGTTTTAAAATACTTAAAGGGATTTCTTTTTTATTTTTTTTAAATTTACTAATAAATAATCCAATTTTCAGAATAAATATAGTTCTAGAATTAATCATTATTATAGGGATCAAAATTAATCCCGAATTTCAAATTTAAATTTTAGTTTGAATCAACCCTCCAGGATTAACAAGTAGTGAATAAGCTGTAGTTTAGAAATTGTGTTGTCCAGTGCTAACTATTTTTACTATATAATTACTAACAATTTACTCTTATCCTTCAGCTGGGGATGGATAAATGGGTGGACGATGTGTGCTCGGGAATATTGAAGATCCTGTTATAATAATTATTCATTTAAGTAATAAAATTTGTTATTATGATGTTTATTAATTAAATTTAGTTTTCAGAGTTGTCTGGGAATTTGTATGTTAATATTTTATTTGTTGATTCTTAATATACTTATAGTACCTAATTGAATTATTGAATTATTAATAAATCTAGCTATTGTGGTGTTGTATTATTATCATTTAAATCATTTTATATAAATTTTATAAAATAATTGAATTCATAACTATATATTTTCTTTTCTGGATCGGTAGGAAATTGATGATTAGTTTTAAGTAAAATTTTATGTTTAAACGGTTTAATGTTTATGTCAATTCTTGTTGCAGTAAGTAATAATTTTTAATTGGATATAAAAGGACCATTAATAAGGAAATAAGCGCTGTTATTTTAAATTTTTATTAATTATTTTATCAGGTAAATTAATAAAAGACGGACAAGGGTGAAATTACAACATTAATAATTTTTTAAGCCCTGTTTTAGATTAAGGATTTAGGGAGTCCTGAGTATCCGGCCCTGGATTCCAGAGAAATGATCATCTAATAATGTAGTTAGATTGTGCTGTCTTATGCTAACCTATTTATTATACATTGTACTAATAATTTACTAACTATCAATCGCATTGGTGTCTGTAACCGGGTCGAGTCTGTCCCAACTAATAATCCGATCCAATCCTTCGGTTTTGTTATATGTGAAAGGGTGTACGGCATGGGCCCGGGAGTCCAGGAGATCCTGCTATTATGCTTGGTCGTACACTCATAATCAATCATAAAAGTTTAATTTCAACTTTATTTTATTTAATTTTATCTTTATTTTGTTATAATGATGTATTTTATAATACAGTAGAATCCGTTTATACCAAACCATGTGTATAACGAACAAACGCTTATAATGATCATATGGTTTTGTCATATAGTTGTGTGCCTTGAATTTGCACGAACACTTATTTTTTCTTATACACTACAAACAAAAAACTACGTTTATAAACGTAAACGAATATTTGATTAAAATGAACAGCCGGCTATAGTGAAAAAAATTATGTCCCTTGAGTGTTTGCTATAAGCGAATTCTACTGTAATTATAATTATATTTATAATTTTAGCTTAGTAATTTTAGATTTTCTTAAATATTTTATCAGGTAAATTATTGAAAGGCGAACAGGGGAAAATTACAACATTAATAATTTTTAATTTAGGTTTAGAGAGACCTGAGTATCCGGCCCTGGATTCCAGAGAAATGATCATCTAAAAATGTAGTTAGATTGTGTTGTCTTTTGTGCCGTTAATTTACTAACTATCGATCGCATTGGTGTCTGTAACCGGGTCGAGTCTGTCCCAACTAATAATCCTATAATATCCTTCGGTTTTGTTGTGTGTAAACGGGTGTAAGGTGTGTGCCCGGGAGCCCGGGAGACTTGCTATAATGCTTGGCTGTACACTCACAATCAATCAATCAATCAATTTTTAATAATTAATTATTAATAATCAATAATTAATATTAAATAATTAATAATTAATAATTAATAATCAATAATTAATAATTAATAATCAACAATTAATAATTAATAAGAATTTTTTCATTAATGAAAACGAGATACGGCGGAATAACCGACTACCGAGAACATAGCAAATGATGTTCTCTTCAATGACCCACTACCAACTTGTACTGGTTAGGTTGGTAGTTGATACATACCCAGTTTTAAAGCAATGAGTAAAACGCAAACTCTGTCGAAAACTCAGTGAAGTAGATGTACTTTTAACCCAACTAAGAAGCGAAATTGAAAAACTAAAAAAAGAAAATGAAGAATTAAAGAAGCCCAAACCAATGGAGATTTCTGAAAACCCGCTAACTTGTTATAATGAAACAAGTACTCACACCAGTTATAACAATGAGTTCCATACTGATGAAGAGGATCTCATGAGAGAAACAGATTGGGTACTGAAAAGGAAGAAAAGACCTACCAAAAAACGAAAAGCAGAATTCTCGCCTGAAGTTGGAGATCATTCGCAAGCTAATGTATTAGTAACTGGTGATACTAATACCAAACGAGCTCACCAGCAACAGCAACAAAATCGGCAACAAAAGGTTGTACCGAAAGAAAAGGCGCCTCCGCCAATTAATGTAATCGGCATAACAGAATTTGCTAGTATAAAATCTATAATATCAGTGACAGCTAAGGAATATAGAGTAGTGTCACTAAACAATAACGTGTGGAAAATCAATACACCAGATTCCGATACATATAGAGCTCTAGCAACAAAGCTCAATGCGGAAGGTAAAGAATGGTTCACATACGAAGATAAAAACGAACGCGCAATTAAGGTTATGGCCAGAGGCCTTCATCCAACGTGTAAGAAGGAGGACATAATTGAGGACCTAAAGGCAAGAGATCTGCAAAGAGAAGATGCAGTAAACATCCTAAAACGAGAGAGAGGTGAGAACAATCAAGTCAAAACATGGGGGCTTCCACTCTTCATACTTACGTTTAACAAAAAGGAGAAAGTTGAAAACATCTTTAACATCAAAGCAATTCTCAATATGAGGGTTAAAATAGAACCGCTTAAGAAAAACACGAGGCTAATACATCAATGCAAAAAATGCCAAGGTTTCAATCACACGCAAAAATATTGCAGACGGGAGCCAAGATGCGTAAAATATGCTGGAAAACACAACGCAAAAGAGTGTACAGAAAGTAGAAACACCTCTGCAAAATGTATAAACTGTAAAGGGCATCATCCTGCAAACTATAGAGGCTGTGAAGTAGCCAAAGAACTTCAAAGACTAAGAAACAAAACGCATCAGTTTCCTCAAAACCCTAGGGTTACCAGAGAAGAGAAACCAACTAAAACCCAAGCGGAGCCAAAACCACCAGGTATTGGTACAGAGCGGAAAAGTTATTCACAAATTGTACACCAATCATCTAATGCTACGAATGATAATCCCCTTGAAAGGATTTGTCGAAGCATAGAAGCCATAAATATAAGGCTAGCAAAGCAAGAACGTGGTCTAGAAGCTTTATATAAGCGTCTAGATATGCATCAAACCTTGAACGAGGCAACAGCCCTCATATACTAAAATGAGCAGATCATTAAGAATTGTCACCTGGAACGCGAACGGACTAGCGCAACATGTTCCAGAGCTAGAAATTTTTCTAAATTTAGAAAAAATAGATATCTGCCTTATATCGGAGAGCCCAGGAGGAAAACCCAGAGGAGGATCAACAGTAATAGTGAAAAAGAATCTCAAACAGAAGAACCTAGTATAGAAGAGGAAAGTATGCAAGTTAAAACCATAAAAGTTGAAACTAACAATAATAATGAATACAGTATTTCCTCTATCTACTGCCCTCCACACTATAATCTAAACAAAGATCATTATAATAGACTCTTTAGATCACTAGGATCCAATTTTATTATTGGTGGTGACTTTAATACAAAAAACACCTATTGGGGATCAAGACTTACAACCCATAAAGGAAAAGAGCTATTCGAAGCCGGACGAATAAATACCTGCGAGTTCCACTCTGGAGGTAAACCAACATACTGGCATGCTGATATAAATAAAATACCAGATCTCATTGATTTTTATGTAACGAAAGGGATCTTCGAGGATTACATGTGCATCGAAAACAGCGAAGGGATATATTCCGATCATACACCTGTTATCATGACACTCAGCACAATGATAATAAGGATAACCTGCCTAAATTAACAAATAATAGAACTAACTGGGACCTATTCCAAGAACTAATTGAAATGCAAATAAATCTACGAGTGCCGATTAAAACACCGGTACAGTTGGAAGACGAACTAGAGGTATTTAACAGTACTATTCAACAAGCAGCATGGGAAAGTTCTCCTGCTAGGTAGTCACACCGAATCCCGTAGGAATCAAAATTATCCTATTGAGGTCAGGGAGTTAGTTAGAGAGAAACGGAAGGCAAAAAAAACCTGGCAAAGGACACGCGCCCCGGACAACAAAAAAATCCTCAATTTTCTATGCAATAAACTAAAACAACTTATAAAAGAAATTAAGAATGAAACTATTAACAAGTACTTAAATGGTCTCACCGAACATAAAGATTCTGATTTCTCTCTTTGGAAAGCAACAAAGGGATTAAAAAGAACCAAAACGCATGTGCCGCCTATTAAATATGGGGAAGGAACCTGGGCCAAAAGCGACAAGCAAAAAGCTATTTTATTTGCAGCTCACTTGGAAGACACCTTTCAACCGTTACCCAGGCAAACAGCAGATGAAAACATAATAACAATTATCAAAATTGATGAATATAATATTCGATGTGTAACATTACAGGAATTAAAAAATGAGATCAAGTGTAATTTGAACGCAAAAAAAGCTCCAGGATATGATTTAATTGCTGGACAAGTCGTAAAAGCCATTCCCGAGAAGGGACTACGAAAATTATTTCAAATTATCAATGCTGTCTTCAGACTAAAATATGTCCCACGGCAATGGAAGGTTGCTGAAGTAATTATGGTCCCCAAACCAGGCAAACCAGCGAACGATAAAAAGTCGTACAGACCGATTTCACTACTTCCTGTAATTTCAAAATTATTTGAAAAATTACTGCTCAAGAGACTCAAGCCAATAATAGAAGAGAGAAATTTGATTCCACGACACCAATTTGGATTTAGAGAAAATCATTCTACAATAGAACAAGTTCACAGAATAATGGATATAATCGAAGACTCACTTGAGAATAAGAAGATATGCTCCACCATCTTCTTACATGTAGCACAAGCTTTCGACAAAGTTTGGCACCAAGGACTTGAATTTAAATTGCATCGAGATCTACCTAAGCAATTCTATCAAATTCTTAAATCTTATATCGCAGACCGACATTTCCGTGTAAAATATAACCGAGAGTACTCTGAACTAAAGAGAATATCAGCAGGCATACCACAGGGTAGCGTACTGGGTCCTATATTGTGCATCATGTACACCAGAGATATGCCAAATACAGAAGGTGCCACCATAGCAACATTTGCAGACGATACAGCTATTCTGGCGACTGGAAAGTGTATATCAGAAGCAACGACCAAACTTCAAAAAGCAACCGACACAGTGAGTAGCTGGACAAAGAAATGGCGCATTAGCCTAAACGAAGCAAAATCGGTTCACGTAAACTTCACAAACCAGAAAGTTAACTGGATTCCAGTGAAACTTAATTCAAGGCCGATTCCAAATGCAAATACAGCCAAATACCTCGGCCTGACTCTCGATCGCAAGCTTAGATGGAAAGAGCATGTTAAAAAGAAAAAAGAAGAATTGAACATTAAATATAGGAAAATGTATTGGCTAATAGGTAGAAACTCTGAGCTTACAATACATAACAAATTGCTATTATATCAGAAAATACTTAAACCAGTATGGACGTACGGTATTCAACTTTGGGGTTGTACCAAGAAGACAAATGTACAAATGATTCAATGTTTTCAAAACAAAGTGCTGCGTGGCATTGTAAACGCACCATGGTACATTAGAAATGATAACCTCCATAGGGACTTAAACATGGAATACAGTCTTGTTTGCGATTTCATGCGAGAAACACAAATTTTGACAGCTCATCAATTTAGAAATAAAAATTTTTTGTTTTTAGTTATATTTATTGTAATTATTAATTAATTTAGTGTTTTGAATTGGTGATTTAAGTGAGTGCACAGCTGATACAGCAAGCATATAAACAGTTTTATTACAAGCAAATTAATACAAACAGAGTGAAAAAGTGCAAATTTCATTTAGTGAGGGACGAAAAACAAAAAAAAACAAATTTCCGTGAATCTTTAACGGTATCTGCCTACGGGTAGGGTGCCGATACCTACAAAAAATAGGTTTAGCACGTTAATGAAAATGAAGGGACATGCTAATCCTATATTACCGGATACAAACAACCAAAAAAGAAGGAGATTATTTTTTGATGACAAAGGCAGTCAGAAGTATGTGGTAATAAAAAAAACAGATGGGGAACACAGTTTTAAAGGCATTTCACCGTTTTTAATCGAAAAAGGGCTAGCAATGGTAACAAGCCACATACAGGAAACACAAAGATTGCGTAGTGGGGACCTATTAGTGCTTACCAGCAAAGAGAAAGGTTATTTAGCTTTGATGAAAGCAACCAAGATCGCAGAGATGCCAGTGTCAGTGGAAGAACATAAATTTTTGAATACCACCAAAGGAGTGATATATAGCCACGACCTAATGTATATAGACCCTGATGAAATTCAGAAAGAGTTACAGAGTCAGAAGGTTACAAAAGTCGAGAGGATCAAGAGGAAAATCAACGGGGAGCTTAAAGACACGCCCTTGCATATACTCATATTTAACACGACAGAGCTACCAAATGATGTCAAAGCAGGGTTTTTGAAATTAAATGTAAGGATATACATTCCAAATCCAATGAGATGTCATAATTGCCAGAAATACGGACACACAAAAACCAAATGTACCCGAGTGCCGGTTTGTCCCAAATGCGCAAAGCAAATTCCAAAGGGACATGAGACGATTGAATGTGCACCCATCAAATGTGCCAATTGTCAAAATGAACACACAACTTTTGATAAGGACTATCCTACTTTTATCATGGAAAAGGAAATAATGAAAATAAAAACTATGGACAGAATAACGTATTTCAGAGCTAAGGAAATTTATTACCGGGAATACGCAAACACAACACCAGCATCTACGGCAGCACAAACGAAACCTCTATTCAGTGACATATTAAAAACGAAGCTAACAAATACCGAAAGTACAAACCAAAAGTCAGACGAAACAAACAATAATAATCAAATTAACAATAATAATATTAATACAAATAACACTAATAACAACAAAAGTAAAGATATCAACAATAATCGAAATCAAAACAACAATAATCAAAGTAAACTAAACAATAATACAAATAATAACAACACAAATCAACAAACAGAAACTAATAAAATAAAACACAACGAAATCAATCCAACAACAATAAGACAAGAGACAACAAGCAGTTTTTCAGCAGCAGCTGAAACACAAAAACAAACAACAAAGGAAACAACAATTAAAACTACAGATGGAAGAGCAGCAGCATCCCAAAATAAATATAAATTTTTGAGTCCAAACGAGCTCAATATTATAATAGATGTAGAAGAGGATGAAAGGATGAATGAATAAAACCGCATGACGGAGCGAATGGTAAGATCCAATGAATGTATGTGTATTGGTCAGATTAACATCCGCAGCATGTATGCCAACGGCGATATGATGCGGACTTATCTGGCCAATAATTATGTAAATGTAATGCTATTAAGTGAGACATGGGAACGTGAGAAGAAGACGTTTCGAGTGAATGGTTACAATTTTCTATCCAGACCGAGGGCCGATGGTTACGGGGGAGTAGCGATATTGGCGCGATCCAATATAACGCTGCAAATAGTGCAAGTCCCTGATTTTGAACACATTGAAGTGGTCGCTGCCAAAACTCGGAATCTGGATATAGATTTGTTAATTGTAAGTGTATATGCAACCACAATTGAATCTGCGGGTGATAGAGAAAAAGGCCTGAGGGATATTAAGAAATTTTTTGACTGGGTGCGTGGAAAAAGTGACATAATTGTGGGGGGTGATATGAATGCACATTCGGGGGTATAGGGGTGTGAAAGGAATAATGCATGGGGAAACTTGTTGGCGGACCTCATTCTGGATTCCGATCTTGTAATACTGAATGATGGAAGACCAACAAGGATGGCGTATGTAGGGGCCACAGCCAGCGCGATAGACATTACCTTAGTGTCTAGCGGGCTGGCGGCCCAAGTCACTTGGAATGTTACTGATGAGAATTTGGGTAGTGATCATTATTTGATTCACGCTTGTATAGGTGGTGTAAATGTAAACGTTGAGCAAAAGAGCATTATAAATAGCAAAAAATGGGTCAGATGTATGAATGAAATTCTCATGATGAATGAAATAAATGAGGTCAACCAACTTGAGGATGAAATACAGAGAGTGAATGATATGTGCAGTACGCAAATAAGAGTAAATGAAATTAAGGTACATGGTTGGTGGAACAATGAAATCCAGTATTGGTATGAACGGAAACGGATAAGCTTGAGTGAATTTAATAGGTGTATATGCCACCAGTGTAGGATAAGGTATGGAAGGGCGAATGCAAGGCTAAAAAAAGCTATCCGTAGAGCGAAAAGGAAAAGTTGGCGGGAGTATGTGTCTCATATGACACATAGAACTACAACGAAGGATGTATGGGATAAATTTAATAGAGTGAGAGGTCATAAAACACAAGGCAGAAATGCCGTTTTAGATGACAGAGAGAATGGAAATCAATTCTTACAAATGATGACGGATGTACGGAATAATTTAGGTGAAAGTAATGAATGCGTGTTACCTGAAAATAACAGTGAATCTGTAAATGAAATGTGTGTTGAATTTGAATGGGATGAGTTCTGTGGGGTTCTGGAATCATCAAAATCCACTACCCCTGGAACTAATAGAGTAAGTTATAGAATGATTGTTGATTTGGAATTTGAGGCAAAGGGAACGTTGTTGCAAATTCTAAATAAGGTGTGGATGAGTATCCAGATACCGGAAAAATGGAAGGAGAGCAGAGTGGTTCCAATTCCTAAGAAGGACAGGGATAGGAATCTGGCAACAAATTTCAGAGGAGTATGTATGTTGAATGTTTTTGTTAAGATGGTGAATGGAATGATGAAAGGAAGATTGGATAAATTCGTGAATGAGGGTAATTTGATGCCAGAAACCACCTTTGGATTCCGGCGCAATCACTCTGCTAATGAATGCGTGGAAAAGTTTGTGTGGGAAGTACGAAAGGAAAATAAGAATGTTGTGGCGGTTTTTCTGGATATCGAGAGGGCGTATGATTATGTGGTTCCAGGGAAACTATATCAGGTTCTTTTAAACTTGGGTTTCCCTTGGAAAATTTGTAAGTGGGTATATGAGTTTATGAGTGAGCGTAAGTTAGTTTTGTGTGGAAGGGGGTACAGGTTGGAGGGAGCCGTGAATATCGGCCTTCCACAAGGGAGTAAGATCTCTCCGACTCTCTTCAATCTGTATACGAGCTCGATTCATGCACTTAATTCCACGGACAAGGTAATTCTGCAATTTGCAGATGACTTTTGTCTTGATAGGCAAGGGAAGAAACATCGACGAGGCAATGAATCGGGCTCAGGAATGTGTGAATCAGGTAACACAATGTTTAACTGAATTGAATTTGCGTGTAAATACGAGAAAATGTTACAGTATGGCTTTTCGTTCAAAACGAAGAATTGATGTGAAAATATATAATGAGAGTATTGAATATGTGACTTTGACTAGGTATTTGGGAATCTGGATTGATAAGCGATTGAGTTTTAAGGTACATATGGAAAAGTTGGCCGATAATTGCAAGAGCAGATTGAATGTGATCAAAAGGGTGAGTAAACCGAAATGGGGAGCTCATCCTAGTGTGACTGACATGTTGCGAAAGGCGCTAGTGTCTTCCAAGATTGCATATGGGATAAGCGTGTTTGGTGACGAGTCCAAGGTCGGGTTTGAAAAGCTAATGAAAGTTGAGAATGCATGTGCTAGAGTGGTATTGGGGGCGATTAATTCAACCCCAATACAAACTCTATGGTCTGAATTGGGTGATTCACCTCTCAATTATAAGAGAGAATGGATCACCGTGCGAGAGACTGTGCGAATGTTGACCAAAGACAACGTGTTAGTAAATGAGATGAAAGTAAGGTTGCAAGGAGGAACGGTTTTCCGGAAGACACAAAGGGCGAAGATAATTTTGGAAAATATTCACTTATTTTCCAAGATCCGGCAAGTGTGTCCGAGAGTTCTTCCGAACGGTCTTACGGTGTGTTTGAATTTTGGAGACACAACAAAAGCGATGATGAATGAGTTATCGGTTAAGAGAGAATTTAGAAAAATGCAATTGAATTTTTTTGCACATGTGGAAGTGTATACAGATGCTAGTGTAAATGAGGATCGGGTAGGTGTGGGAATTTTTATTCCAACTATGAAAAAAGAGAAAATGCTGAGAATTAATGGTAACATCTGTATAATGAATGCAGAGTTGATTGGGATTATGGAAGGAATTAAGTTGGCAATGAATGAAGGGAGGAGGAGAGTAGCTATATTCTCCGACTCCCAGAGCGGATTGGATTTAATTAATAGGGGTGGGGGTACTCAGGGCAATGTGTATGTTGAAATGATATATGAATACCTTCAATCTTGTGGGAGCGAGGTGATCATTCAATGGATACCTTCGCATCTACATATTGAGGGTAATGAAAGAGCTGATATGCTTGCGAAAAGGGGTTGTATGCTTGAGGAAGAAACTGAATATGAATTTATGGATGCAAGAGATGTACTTCGTGAATTTCAGGTGAATCTGTGGAGAAAATGGGAGAGGGAATTTGTTGAAAAGAGTCGTGTGAAAGGCAAGAAGTACTTTGAATGGTGCAAAGCTCCTTTGAGTAAACCTTTCTTTAAGGAGCTCAAAGGGAACACTGCAATGATACGAACGATGGAACGAGTGAGATTGAATCATGGAAATTGGAAAGAAAGTCTAAAGAAACGTCATTTGATTGAGATTGATTTATGTGAAAGATGTTTGATTGTGGAGGACATTGAACATTTAATTCTGCACTGTCCTAATTTTACTCAGAGTAGAAGAATGTTCGATGTCCTTATGAGTGCAAGGAATTTGAATGATTTATTACGAATGGGAACAAATGGGTATAAGGAGATGTATGAATTTATTAAAATGAATGGGATAATAGTATGAAAGAGGATCGATGAATGAAAGTTGAATAAGAGGAAAAAATAAATAAATAAATAAAATAGAATTTTGTATATAAATTGTAAATTTTGAAATCGGGCCATATGGCTCCTATTTTTGGGGCTAGTGCAAATAAAAAAAATAAAAAATAAAAAAAAAAAAAAAAAAACATGGAATATGTAAGTGAAGAAATACAAAATCATGCGAAGAAACATTTTCAGCGGATATCTCGGCACCAAAATGCAGACATACGAAGTTTGTTGGATACCACCAATGCAGTAATAAGACTTCAAAGGCAGAAACCTTTGGAATTAGGCAGTTGTATTTAATTAGGATAGAGAAAAATAATTACTATGTAAATTCAAACGGGAGTAACCATTGGGCTACTGCCCGTCAAATGTGAATCTTCATTTAAGAAAGATAAATTACTAAATGATTTGTAAATCAGTTGTAATATTAAATAAAGGAAAAAAAAAAATGAAAACGAGATATTTTAATACATTTTTAATAATTTATAATTAATAACCAATAATTAATAATTAGTTTTTTATTAATGAAAACGAGATATTTTAATACATTTTTAATAATTTGTAATTAATAATCAATAATTAATAATAATTAATTAATAATTACTTTTTCATTAATGAAAACGAGATATTTTAATACATTAAAAAAGGATTATATTATTTCATTTTGAAAATGAATTAAGAAATGTCTTTTTAAATTCATTTTGTCAAATTTTTTTATTTCTGTTTCAATTCTGATTTTAATTCATTTTTAAAATGAAGTAATGTAGCTGCTCCTTTCGAGGCTTTGATACAATATTGGAAAAATATAAATTAAAACAATTAGCTATATCCGCTGCAGAGGTGAACAGATTGTTATTAATTCTGATTGAATTACAACATCCTTAATTAAAAAAGAAAACCTATTTATTTATTAATATGATTTATTTCCATTTTAATCAGAATTTGGATTATAAATCAATAACAATACTCCTAAAAACAATCAGAATTTCTCATGAATTCAAAAAAAAAAAAAACGAGAATGTGAAACACCGATTTTTTTAAAATGACATCACACTAAAAATTTTATAAGAACAATTTTATAGTTTTAATAAACTTTCGTTTTGGTAAAAAAAACTATAGAGATTTCTGATTATTTATGTGACTTTTTTCTCTGTATACCACACTGATCTTCTCTACTGGTTGTCTTTCGTTTTCTACCCCTTAATAGTCTAGTAGAATTAATCTCACTGTATCTAAGGATCGTTTGATATCATAAACAAAATATTAAGGTAGTCAATTTTGCTGTCAATAATTATGAATATTACACGAGAAAATAGACGTACCTAATAATTTTGCGCCAATGGGTGTATAATCGTGTATACTGTTTTATAGCCAATATTCAGTAACAAATAACTGAAATGGGATTTTTACTTTTAACTATTTATAACGACATAAATAACGATAACGAATTAGAAAATCCGTTAACCCGTAACATTCTATACTTAGACTTATATACATCCTCTATCACTACATTTAATATAATAAATCAGTTCCGAGCATCCTGTCTGTATTTTAAGTGTTTCATATTGTATTATAACAATCTACCCAGAATATTGCAAGTCAAATTTTTTACACATGTTTTATAAGAATGAGATGTTTTAAAGACAATACAATTATTGGTTAATACGATACACCATATCCACATCATTATGTGATATTCATAAAATGTATATTAGAATTGATAGTTTACAGCACGCGTGTGTTATAAATAATTTTTACAAATAAATCTCTTGTGTGCTAAATTACTATGTAAGAATTAAAGGAAACCATTTATGATTAACTTGTGTAATTTCTTAAAATTTGTTTTATGTACTCGTATAAATGTACAATATATGCATAATATTCATACCAGTAAGTAAAACAAAACTGCCGTACTAAACATATTTTACAAAACTACATTTTTATAGCTCTGCACAAATTCGATCAGATCGTGCAAAACAAGGGACATGACACATGAGATAAAATAAACTTCTCATTCTCTCACTTTCCTAAAAACCAAAATAAAATATTAATTTTTTTTTTTTTTCGTTAAGAAATAAACTAAAAGAATCTACACGTATACGTACATGTATTTCTTTTCTTAGTTTCATTTCAAATGTATTAAAAATAAGACGTTTTTTTCTATTTTATATAGTTTTGCTTTTATATTATTGTTGTTTTGTTTTGTTATTATTATTTTTTAAACAAAAATATGAAATATTAAAAAAAGAAACTACAAAAAATAAACTATATATGTACACATATTTCTTAATTGTTTTTTATTTTCTTAAAAAGTAAAGTATAATAATACTAAGATGTTAGTTGTTTGTTTGTGGTTTATATATTTTTTAAGTTTTGTTTATATAAACATAAATATATATATATATATATATATATATATATATATATATATATATATATATATATATATATATATATATATAGATAGATATATATATATATATATATATATATATATATATATATATATATATATATATATATATATATATATATATATATATATATATATAGATATATATATATATATATATATTTATATGTTGGTTGTTTATACATAAGTTTTATGATCAAAAATCAAAGTGCTCTACACACAAATATAATGTTCACATCAAATACAAAATTTATTAATATATTTATTATTATGAAATTGTGTGATTTGTACTATGTGGAGTGTATACAGTTTAATAATAGTTTTAGTAATAATGATCTAAAAATTATCCCACCGCCAACAAATAACCATAATAATTATTTGGAAAATGATATAAAAAATCTTCAACGAATAATTATGGAAGGATTAAATTTAACATATTTACCTGATTATCGTAAGGTGAGTCGTGATTGTAACACATTTGATAAAAATAAAGGGCCATCATTTTTAATAGTATTTGCGGAACGTCAGGTCACGTTGATTAAAGTTAAGCATGCACCTTACAGCATTATCAAATTTTAAGTTATGTAGTTAGTACATTATAGTAATTATAGTGGTGTGGTATAAAACATGCTTGTACAAACAGATACATTATTTCCGGATACTAAAAAAAAATCGCGCTTTATATCCGTTTATTGTGTAAGTTATAAAAATATTCTTTGGGTTTTTTTTTTTTTTTTTATTTCATATGCTATGATATTCGTAGAATTTCCCATCATATAAATTACTCCATTCAACATTTAATCGTTTTTTACCTCGGTTCACACGATGAGCCATACACTTATTATGAGTATCGCGCTACTTATATATAATCACGCAAACCGTGGGTTACAAAATATTTGTATTATCATATCCGTTTTGAGAATTCGTAAGAAATCGAAATAAAAAACATTCTTTAAATTCTTAAAATACTCCATCATCTGATTATCGTATTTTCCATTATTCATTGATTTTTTTTGGGTAAACAGTACGTTTTTTTGAATATAAACAAAAAAATTCTTCCTAATATTTTTTTAATTTTATTTCAAAAATTCTAAAAATAACTGCAAAAATTTCTAAAAATAGGTTACATACGTTTATTTATAAAGAATAATGTTTGATAAAAATTTTATTTTTGATTTTTCTTAAAAGTTTTTGAATTATGAGGTACGGCGAGGCGGTGTGACGGGAGATAACGCAAAGAATATAGAAATATATAAAATATAACACACCGGTAATAAATATTTATTAAATGGCGCCACACCAATTATTTTGTTTTTTATTTATTCCAAAGTAATATTAAAATACTTTATGCATGACTCATACATACCACATATAAATATGTACATACCTATATGTTTTATATATTTAAAAAGTGGGCAAGCCTGAGTAATAGCAGTACACTATTTTCTGAAAGATTGAAAGGAGCTTATACCTGGCTTTTATTTGATACTAGCCAGAGTTACCCTAGCTTTGCTCCTATCATAAATTATGAAGGTAAAATAAATCATCGTATTCTCAATACATAGTTGTATTTAATTTAGTGAAAGAAAGCTCTGCTTTTTATTTAATTTTGTTTTCACATTTGTCATCTTATTATTTGGTGAGTAGATATATAAATTCTTTGGGTTTCCCAATCTAGAGCAAGCTATATATAACTGACCGTGAGAAAAGCATGATTCTTTTTAAATTAATACCAAATATTTAAACAAATTATTTTATTGATGTAGGGCTCTTTATTTTTACTTATTTAAGTTTGAGCTTTCAATCCCAATTCGGAATCATTGTCAAAAGCATAATGAAAATTAATTTTTTGAAAAAATTTCCTGGCTAAAGCGATTTCATGTGGAAAGGTTGTACAATTGAATAAAAATAAAATGAGTATGAGACAAAATACTTACATAAGCATAATCTTCCACAATATTAATCGAATTTATACTTGATTTAATATGTAACATTTCCAAAATCGATCTTTTCCTAAAATTAGTTTGTTTATCGGGAATTTTGACGTTATCTAATGAAAATATTTAAATCATATTGAATGATTTGAATTTTTCAGATGCCGTGTAACTGCAATAATTCTTTTTTCCAAAAATTGTTTTGCCCGTCTAGTACACGTAGTGTTGCAACTATAACAGACTTAGTAAACCACATTCGATTGTTTTTTTTTTTAAGATACATAACTTGTCTTTAATTTTGGAAAAAATATTTCCATCTATAGACTTGTGACTAGGGCATGCATGTAAATACCCGGAAAATTTCAAAAACCGGTTTTCGGGTTTTTCGTGAATTGAAAAACCGGTTAACCGGGTTTGGTCGGTTTTTCATCGACTTAAAATAAACAATAAAAAAACGGATTTTTTTAACTATATCGGAGCTATTAACCTAGAAAAATAAACAAAACTATAAAACAAAACGTTTGTTCTGCTTTAAAATTGTTTTATGTAAGATAAAACTGAAAAATAACGTATTATAATTCATTATATGAAAACTTGTAAAGAAACAAATCCTATAAATCTTATTTTTTAATAAAATAGTCATTTAAAAAAAATTAATGCGTCCAACAGGTCAAATTTCATAGATGAACATAACGAGGTTCAGAAATTACCGGCGATCGAAAAGACTCTCTCACTGTCTGTTGACGTGGTTTGAATTGATGCCAGAGCATTAAACAACTTGGTGACCTTTATTGATTTTTCCTTAGTAACCCCAAACATTTTGAACTCTTGGTGAAGTCAGAACGATCGGCAAAAAGGTCATGGCATCAGCTTTTTGGGATGCAAAAGGGATTTTGTTGATTGATTATCTTAAAAAAGGTGAAACAATTAATTCTGAATATTACTGCAACCTTTCGGACCAGTTGGATAAAAAAATTCGTGAAAAAAGACCCGCTTTACAGAAGAAAAAAATAATTTTTCATCAGGACAATGCACGTGTTCACACGAGTCATTTGACAATGGCTAAATTGACCGAATTAAAGTATGAATTGCTTGAACATCCACCTTATTCATCAGGTTTGGGTCCCAGCGATTACTATCTCTTCAGAAACCTGAAATTGCAGCCGTGGAACAGTATTTTGCAGAGCTTCCGGAAAATCATTACAGAGATGGTATAAAATTATTGGAGGATCATTGGAATAAGTGTATTGAAGTTGAGGGAGATTATATTGAATAAAAAAACTAATTTCATTTTTGCTTTCAATACTTTTCAATCAACCTGTATGTCGTTTCTGACTGGCGATTTTCTGAAAAATCTAACAATCTTTCGAAAGCTTTGCAGTATTTCAATAATCTTTGCGTCTTCTAAATTGTACCAAATATTATTAATATCACCAACTATATTAAAATTATGGTCGCCAGTAAAACAATCAAACTGATTTTCGGCTTCCTCAGCAGTATTGTCATAATCCGAAACTTCATTGAATAGTATTTTTGTTGTAAAAAGTGTCTACAACAGCCAAATGAATTGCATGGTTCAGGCAAAATCGATTTTCTATTTCATTTAATTGAGCGTATTTCTTTATAACGCTGGCTCCATCTTGTGTTGATGCAAAAATACGTCGAAATTTAATACCGTACTCCTCCAATTTCTGTTCAACTAATGACTGAACCTGGTACGCATCACATCTTTTATAGCACTTGAATGTGTCATAGCATGAATCGAAAACCCGTCATACGCCGCGCATTTGGCCAATAATTCTCTAATAGATTCCCTTTCAATATACGTATTTAGAGTTGATTTCGAAGATGATTTGCTAAGCTTGATGTGTTTCCACCTGCACATTTTAAAACTGAATTGCACATTGTGCATTTTGCCGTATTTTCCTTTCCTTTTTGGAATATTTTCCATATTCCTGATTCCTTGCTGGTCTTTTTGGGCCTAAACTAAAATATAATTAACGGTTGGACGAAGCTATTGAGTATTTTATATAATTCTTCGGCTAAATTATAGACCAATTTTTTAAAAAACTTTTTTACAAATTCAAAGTTTTTTTATTGTTATCCCAAATTTTCGATGTTTTACATCATTTTCAAGGGAACTATGTATTTGTAATATTTTAAAAAATTGGTCTATAATTTAGCCGAAGAATTATATAAAATATACAAGAAGACCAACAAATAAGATCATTAATTGAAGCTATTGAGGTACGTATAAATAACTATAAAATATTTTTCAAAGTTATGCACATAAATTCTTTATATACCGTATATCTTTGATTCTAAGACGCACATTTTTTCATATTTAAGGATTTCTAAAAACCGAGTGCGTCTTAGAATCGAGGGCGTCTAACATTCGCAGTTTTTCGTAGAATTTGTATTTTTTTTTATTTTTGAAAGAGAAAGTTTGTCTGTATTAAATCAATAAGATTCTTCTGGTTTTTTATAGACAAAATATATTAAAATAATGGCATTCACAACATTTTCGACTTGTTAATCAGAAAAAATGAAGAGGCCAATCATTTTCTAATATATCTACCAGAAAAAGTAGAAATATCAAAATTTTCCCCGTACTTTAACCCGAGGTCAATATAAAGTGTATCGACTGCAAAAAATGAAAACTTTCCTTGAGCTTTCTTTGTGGTAGTTTGGTTTCGTACTGACAAGTTCGTACAAACAAAAAGTTCGGTCTACTCATCAGGTAGCTACGACCAAACTACAAATATACAATTCTAACTTCATACATTACGTATGAGGCAAGAACGCATTGACTTAGCGAATTATAAAATTCACCAAATCAAAAAACTCAAGGCAAACTGTCATTTTTGTGTGTTTTATGCCCACACAAATAATAGAAAGAGAAAGTTTGTCTATATTAAATCAATAAGATTCTTTTGGCCTTTTATAGTCAAAATATATTAAAATAAAATGATTGGCTAAAATGATTGGCCTCTTCATTTTTTCTGATTAACAAGTCGAAAATGTTGTGAATGCCATTATCTTTAATATATTTTGTCTATAAAAAGCGGAAAGAATCTTATTTATTTTATTTTTATATTTTATTGTATTCATATTTGTACTTCTTTTTGTGTACTGTTGGAAAAAACCTAAAACAATCAAAATATACAAATTCACAGAAGAAATAAAAAAAATATTTACACAGTAATTGCAGGCGTTTATAAAAAACCTGACAACTGTCCAAAATTCTTCATAGGGTGCAGTGCAGATAGATAGATCTTTTGGTAGATGTTTTAAGCTACACATTAGCGAAATTACGAAAACCGATACCAACATAATAACGCCCATCACATAAAATCTGCAAAACAATTCATAAAATTAGAAAAAGGGGAAATCTTAGACCGAACTTGGGTTTTACCAAAATGATAAAATTACACTAGAACAATTAAAATCTAAGAAATAATATTACAAAGTAAACTTTTTTTTAATTTATATTAGTAAGTATTATTAAAATAAATTTTAATAATATTTAATGCTACAAAACCATAAAAAAAGAAATTTATTTAGTGGAAGAAACAAAAAAAATGAGTTTCGGTTTTCCCTAAAACCCGGTTTTTACATGTTTCGTAAAAATGAACAAAAACCCGGTTAACCGGGTTCGGTTTTAATCGGTTTACAAGCTCTACTTGTGACATCCCACAATTTTGAAATTCGACGTTTTTTTCTTTTCATGAAGGTTTTTTATATATGGAATGGCCAAAAAGTTTGTGAATTCATTTTCTGGTCTAGATATAGTATTTCTATGAAAATTTCTTGTTTTCCAAATCACCTTTTTTATTAATTTTTCGGCAAATTGGTTATGCACTAATGTATCTTTTAGAATTTTTAAATTTTGTTTGTGAAATTTAATATCGGAAAGCTTTATAATTTGTTGGGTTAAAATTTGTATAGTATTGTAAAGTATGTATTTGCCTGACACCAATCACAAAAAATTTTGCCATTTGGTTCGTGAATTAACAAAATGTCCAAAACAGCAGTTTTGTTATCTACTTCGTTTTCTAAAGTAAATTTTATTCTATTATTTGCTGAATTAAATCCTTCTAAAAAATAATCGATTTTATTTATCGAGAAGAACGAGAACGGTTGAAAGTCTAAAGAGTTTAGCACTGAAATTTCGAAATTTTCCATAAAAGTTTGCTCATATCAGACTTATGGGAGAACTCCAAAGGTTTGTTTATAAATTTTGTTATCAAAAAAAGAAAAAAAATCTGAATTGTTCAGAACAAGTCTAAAGCAGTAAAAAATTGAATTTTTGTTCATTCAGATTTAGAATTTTTCTTTATATTTCTCCAATTTTGACTGATAATATTTCGTACAATTTGGTTATCAAAATTTATAGTTGCAACGCTACGTGGGCAAATAAAACAATTTTTGGAAAAAAGAATTTGTCAACAAAGATCTTGCAATTAAAATATTAGTGAAATTACAATCAATTTAGATAACGTTAAAATTCTCGATAAACAAACCAATTTTAGGAAAAGATCGATTTTGGAAATGTTACATATTAAATCAAGTACAAATTCGATTAAAATTGTGGAAGATTATGCTTTTATTGGCAACTCGTATGATTTATTTATATAAGTTTTTTGTCTTGTACTCATTATGGAAAAGGAACTCATTTTGGAAATAATTTTCATTATGCTTTTGACAATGATCCCAAATTGGGATTGAAAGCTCAAGCTTAAATAAGTACAAATAAATAGCCCTACATCAATAAAATAATTTGTTTAAATATTAAGAATTGGCTCAATATCAATAAAAATAATTTATAATACCAAATATCTTAACGTTTGTCCTTGTGCCTTATTTATATTGAGATACTGAATGCTAATCTAACTGGAAATTGCAGTCTTTTGAATTGATACGACAGTTCAGAAAAACATTTTCATCTGCATTAACCTCTCTTTCCTTGCCATCTTGTTTTGAATTTTTAAATTAATTTCGTACTTCATTTCGAACTGCTAATATGACTTTTTCAAATAACCAATTGGAATTTATGTAATTTTGAATAATGTTCGGATAAACTTTATCTATTAATTCATTTGCACTGTTGACGATATTACATAAATGATTCGTAAGTTTAATTTGGCCAGTTAATTGGGTGTGTGATTATTGGAAAGTTGAACTCTCATATTTGTTCTTAATTGTATTCTCTTCACTCGACACAATGGAATTATTGCTTAAAATATGAAATCTGAGTTACCTCGCCATTGTACATTCGTCCCTTGATACATTACAAACTGGGAATTCTTGTTCTGCAACATTTAATGGCGGTTTCAATGCAGAAGAAGCAGTTCGTCCTCCTTGCGTTAATGTTGCCAACCTCTTTTTTGGCGAGTATTTCAGCCAATATTATACTTATCAAAAATGTGTTTCCGGTTCCACCCAGTGTATCCAAATAGATTACTCCACCAATACCTAATAACAATGGTTTATTCTTTTTAATTATTTCGCAATTCATTGCATCGATTCCATCTCTTCGTGATGCTTGCATTCCGAGTTGAACTAACGTTTGATTGCTTATTTGTCTTCCAAATGAATAATTGCTTGATTAAATATCTCTTCAATGAACTCGATATTTAATTCTCGACTAACTTGCCGAAATACATCATCGCTCATACTTTCTTTGAATTTCTCCCATCTATTTGGATTCAATGCACTACACGTTGTCAAAATTATTGGAAATAGATCTCTCACTTGTTCTGCGGTTGCTGTCAATGCAGGTTTACGAAGTGCCAACTCCCAATGGTAATCATTTTCACATACATATCCATTGATTTTCCCTTATCCATTCACTTTTAAAGATTCCTTCGTGACCTTCAACCTGAGTTACTTGCTTTCTTCGTTAAAATATTCGTCTTGTTGCATTTCATGTACATATAATATGGTGGTCAATCGGCAAATAGCAACGTTCTTGCATATGTTCACTTTGACAATGTTGGAAAAATGCAGTTAATGTCTTATTCACAGGTGGTTCACTGCCTACTCTCTCTAGTAGTTTCTCTTGTAAAATATAATCGTTGACCATTTTCTAAATGCACTGCCAAATGAACAACTGCTGGTCCTCGATCATGTATTAGGAAACCCAATATTCACCAAGTTGCTTCATTATTATTTATATATCTGCCCATTTGCACACATATTTAATTGATTTTACTGAGTTGCGGTACTCCAAATTTGTGTAACTTATTAAAAATGCCTTTTCGGTACCTCCTGGTGCATCCAAATAGATTACTCCACCAACACCTCCAACAATGCTTTTCCCATTACTCAAACATGGGGAATGCATATTTAATATTCCGCACGGACCATGAATCATGTTTTCCACTATTATATTGTATAATTCTAGATCTTCTTCTGATTTCGGAAATTCAGCTCGTATTACTTGATCAATTTGATTTGGACGAGCCTGCAATTCGATTGTGTACATCCAGCATCTAACGGTTCCAAAAATATAATACTTTTCGCTGATATCCATGAATCTCATTTGGTCCATAAACTGGTCTTTTAAAAGAATCACAAATTTATACTCATCGGATACCATACGATTAAGTGCTGTTTTGAATACGCGAACCAATTGATTGTGCTTCGTAAAATCCACTGCAGATCTACAATGATTTCCCGTCTCGTTGACCAACTTTTTTTTGTTAAAAAAAGCAATTTTGATTCCTAAGTTTCTCCAGTCATGTAATGAAATAGTCGAATTTTTTCACTCACGCATCGCATTCATAGTTCTTCTCTACTAAATTTCTTAGCATCGCAGAACTGACACGAAAGTCCAGAATCTTCTGCGACATGAACATCCTGGAACATTCTAGAATATTATCGAACATTTTGGAAAATTCTAGAACATTCTGGAACATTTTAGAGCATTCTCGAACATTCTATAATATTCTCCAACCTGCTGGAAGATTCTATAATATTCTGAAATATTCTACATAATTTTCCAACATTCTCGAACATTCTAGAACATTTTAGAACATTCTGTCTGGAACATTCTGGAACCTTCTAGAACATTCTGGCGAACAGGAAGTCCCTTCGATGTCCAGAACCATTCGGAATATTCCAGAATACTCTCGAACATTCCGGAACGGGAAACCCCTTGGAAGGTACAGAAACTTCTGTGACATTCTAGAATATTTTTGAAGATTGAGTGTTTCATCTAGAACATTCTCGAACATTTTTGAAAATTCTAGAACATTCTGGAACATTCTAGAACATTCTAGATCATTCTCGAATCTTCTCTACATAACGTTCTGGAACATTCTAAAACGTTCTCTAACTTTTTCGAACATTCCAGAATATTCTGGAACATTCTAGAACATTCTGTCAGGAACTTTCTGGAACATTCTGGGAAGATTCTTGAACCTTCTAGGACATACATTCTAGCTAGTCTCGGCTACTTCGACAGTCAGGTTTTCCAAAAGAAGTCCATTGGTGCGATGGTCTCTTTTAACACCCATATTTCCGAACCCAATCTCTGCAGTTCCAAACCGAAACCTTCTTCATGGATGAGGGATAGAGGGCCACCATACCATATATCCCCCATGGAACTGCAGGAATGGATTGCGAAATTATAGCGGCACGCATAAGCAAACCACGCTTATATTTACTATATAAATTGATTTTTTTGTTGGGTTTGTGAATCATATTTTCATTGAATCCGTTCTGTTTTGCTATATGTATAATTATGTGGAGTTCATCATTTTAATCATTGTTATTCATTGGAATTTTGTTAAGTTTACTGTGTTAAACACTGTTGTGAATAGTGTGATGAATGGCTGTTTTGGTGTTTGTTTTTATCATTGAATACATAAGTGTTCTCAAAATATTTTAAATACATATATGTTTTCCAACGTGGCTGATAGCGGCCGGCCCAACGGTAGTCCATCTTTTCCATTCCATCCTTTTTCTATGTTATGAGCTTGGCTTGAGAGCCAATTATTCAGGAATTTTGCAATTTTATAGGTTGGCGTGGTAGTATAATTAATTAAAAGACGGATTGGTATATTGTTTTTGTGTATTTTAGGCAAATTAATTGAAAAAAATTTAATTCGAAAAATAAAAAATAAATTGTAAAAAATCGTGTTTTAATATAATCGTGATAAAAGCCACTGATTAAGATGGAATTATACCATCTATACAACAATTATGAAGAGTCATCGCTCAAAACTGTGTTGAACTATTTCAACTTAATACTAAAACTAAATCGCCACAAAATGAATCTAAATTTAAACCGCTCCTGCAAACGGTTAAGTACCACACCAGTTTATATTAGAGTCCCAATATGCAACAATTCATCAGCCGCCCAATACGCATTGCGAAAATATGAACAAATATCATCATGACCCTCCGCAACTTAAATTCGCCACATATAATCACATGTTAAACAGACTCAACAAAATTCTAATAAATAACACAGATTAATGAAAAAATGATTCACGAAGTCAACAAAAAAAAACGTAAATACATTTAACAACTACGTACAGCACAGAAGGCAACATCACAAAATTTATATTGCTACAATATCATAAAACACAAGCATAAAATAAGAAAGATATTTAAAAAATGTAAATACGCTATAGCTCACAAGAAAAATGTCGGCCGTGGTATGTATACAAATTGACGTATAATAATTACCCCAAATTTTACAACGGACAATCCGGGAGAACGTTTGAAAAACGATTTAGAGAACATACACAGGAATTAAAACATGCACACAACAAAACGATTTTCAAATCGAATTACGATCATCATCTATACAATGGGAAACATACATCCACAGATTTTAACACAAACTACATTTAATACATCGGTGAAATCTTAGGTGAAAGTGACATGCTGGACAGACTAGAAAAAATTGAAATATATAGACATACGCATAAAAACCAACACTAAAGCACATAAGCTATATGATATGATTTTGTACAGTAGATGAATAAACTGTAAAGTTAACGAACGCGTATGAAAACGCGTGAATTTTAGAAACTGAAGAAGGACGAATGTCCGAAAGAGTGAAATAAGGCTGGCGTTAATATGGATGAAAACTGTATAGTCAATGTACAATGATCGTAACTTTGGAATTGGAATAATAGAAACATGAATCCAAAAAATTGATTCCTTGTTGGTTACGAAATTAAGGAAGAACAATAAGTTTTTAGTGAAAGAAATAAAATGAGAGGAAATTTTTCACTCAACCTCTACAGGAGGCGATTTTAAAGAAACAGAAAAATACCGATGCAGAAACTGTATGCGTCTCAAGTAAAACGGTTTCACAAAGTATATTTAACATAATTTGCAGTTATCAAATTTATCTTAGTACTTTGCAAATTTATCTTTTTATTTTAGACGGCTTACATAAACTTTTACATTTTTTTTTTTTTTAATGTGTAAAAATATTAACCCTCGTCAGGCGGCATTGGTACAATTGTACCTTTTCCGTTTTTAAATTGCAATAACTTTTGTAGCAGAAGCCGTAGTGAGTGGAACTTTCATGAGATCTCTACATTTTTGTTCTAGATCATATATGTAGGTCTTATTCAGGAAAAAGTATCACCATCCCTCTCGGATATAGAGAGTCGAGTGGTTTTTACATCATAATAGGTACAAATGTACCTGTGCCGATAACAATGATGCACAGATTCTCGTCCCTTAGCGTGCAACCAGCTTTATGAGTCGATGTTGGATTCGCATAAGATAGCATCAATCGTTTTATTAGCAATAACATATATCCATTGATTTGGAACATCCGACGGTTAGTTAAATTTATTACTTTAACATTGCATAACGTATCAAGCGTTGGTATTCGCTGTAAGCGCAATACGTTGAAAACTGGCGTTATCTCGTATAAAATTACGTAGGTCGGAATATTTGGCAGCGGTTCACTTTTTCTTTTGTTAGAGTTGCAAAATTTTCTCGATGATTGTCGACTGCTGGATATTTTGGAACTGCGATTACAGCTAGCAGATGATATCATCGTGAGGTTAGAACTAGTCTGGTTTTTCATTAATGCCGCATTAGATGATTTTCTTGATTGTTGATGTTATCAAATTGAGCTTCATACTGGTTGGCCTTCCGCTGGCTGAGAATTCGAAACATGTTCCTAAATCACGCTTCACCATTCCTTGTTGCTTGTTAATAGGATATCATTGTCTGCGATCAAGTTGTTGAGCTGCCACTATAGTTGTTCCACGATTACGTCGCAGTTCAAACCAGACAATCCTTTGCAAACTGTTATCAGTTCGCCTTGTGCTGGCTTAAAGGTTTCGATCTCCTGACAATAGCTCGTCATGTTATCATAGACCACCTAACAGAAAAAATGTCGAAGAGTTTTAATAAAATCGTCCATCTGACGATAGCTTTAAACTTGTTAAAGATAGCTTTAAACGGGTTCAGTTACGTTTTTCAACAGGGTCATCCTTCTTGCAATGTATGTCAACAATGTATGTTGTTTTGGATAGGCGACATATTTTAGTAATATTCCTCTTAAACGTATTATTTCTGTATTTAAGTGTGACTATCCTGACAAGTCCATCTTGTCCTGGATGATGCTTACGACTCTTTCTAGTAGCCAGTAGCCAGTGGTAATTGTTCATATTTGAGGATTACTAGTTCTTCCAATTGGAGGTTAGGTTGTTCTTGCAATCATTTTGGCCTTCGTTGATGTCATGAGAGATATTCCGTATGCCATTTGTCCACAATCATTCACTGAGTTTGGTCAGCAAATTATATATTGTGACGGTTGACATGATAACCCGTCACCATTTGAGTCGCTTGAGAGAGGAGCTTCTGGCCTAGAGTTTAATTATGCCAATATTTGAGCTACAATTATTGGCAACTCCTCAAAGATTAATGTATGAGTTTCAATTATTTTGCAGATGTGTTGTTTTGTCGACTTGACTCCGGCTTCCCATACTCTTCCAAATTGAGGACTTCCCGGAGGTACAAAATGCTACTTAGCCTGTACTTTTTTAGTTTTAATTTTCACCTCCAGTTGCTTTGCCTGCCTTTGTAGTTGTTTGTCGGTTCTGTTACAGCATCTGTTGACAGGCTACTTACAAGTTCGAACTGGATTGCCTTCGTGGCAACGCATATGAATATGGTAATGTAGACATTTAATGTTTTATTACAACGGCCTTTCCGTAATTGTATGCTAGTTGGGCATGCATAGTCTACCCCGCTATTTGTGAACGGTGGTGGTGGTTTTATTTGTTCTTTTAGTAAAATAACAATTAGCTGGTTTGATACCATTTTCCTTGCTCTCGAATGCTTTAATTCTGGTTCAAAGCTTCCTACTGTTCGACTCTAATTGTTGTCCTTAGCGAACAGCCAATTTAACCCTTCCAACCAAATTATATGGGTTAATAATTGAACTCGCTTTAATCCTCGAGATACACTGTCATTTATCCAACGGCGTATTTTAATTTTCTCTAACTGTAGTAATTCCATTTTGTAGTTTAACCATCTGTTTGCAAGATTTACGTGAAATTCTTTGTCGCATCCTACACCAGAAGCCCAAAAATCTTGAAGAAGAATTATCGCCTAGATCACCAGTGGGAAGGAAACAGTATGTTTTACGAAATCATGTTAAATTGGATTAAATATATTGCCATTCAGTCAATGATAGTTGATATTTTTTCATGAGTAACTTTATTTACGTCCTTAGTAACATCTCAACTCGAATATGCAGCGATGGTTTGATAACCTCGCCATGAAGTATATTAAAAGATTGGAATTAATTTAGAAACGTTTTATCATTTACTTTTATAGAAAGGATGGTTATCTCTCAGATCGTAATCAACCTATGTGGCAATAAGTGCATACTCTTCCATTATATGAAATTCAGTGTCAAAGTCTTGGTTGATACTTTAGTGATGAGTCGGACATTTGCGTCAGCAATATATGTCGGAGATTCTTTGAACGGCCTTATAAAGTGTCCTAAGTGTCATTTTTGCTTATAACATTTACGGAGGTCAACAACAACGGCACGGATAATCAAGAGGAGGCATCATCGCTTGCTGAATTGATTCATTCACAGTCAATTACCCGAGGGGTCAAAGGTTGAGTCAAACCTTAAACTGTACTAATTGCCAAAATTCAGACAACAGTTGAAGCAACAAGACATCCGGATGAGAGGTTTTTATCGAGAAATTCAATTGGCTGAAGACATACTGGTAAGTAACAAGAAATCCAGACCAGCTATAAAAATTTAAATAAAAAACATGGAGAGGATGATGATGTAAATCATTTACCTTCAAAAAATATGCTTGGAAACTTCCCAAGAACAGGAAGCTAATTTACAATATTTCGTAGATCAACACTAAGAAAATGTAAGCAACGAATACAAAATAATGCCAATACAATTAACAATATTGTTAGAAGAAGTACAAGCAGACATACCAAAATTCATTTGAAATTTGGCTACTACCTATAAAAATGCCACATTTTCATGTTTAAATAGTTAATTCACGACAACAATCAGCTTACCCACAATGCATTATATGAACTACTTTAAAAGTCACGTAGAGAGGTTAGCTGATAAATTATTGAGCCATTTAGAATCCACTGGAGATAACTACGATGCAGCTTGGAAGAGTTTAGAAAACCGCTTTAACAACAGGAGATTACTCAAATCTACATGCCACATCATTCTGTCATTAAAGAAGATAGCACAATTACGAGATTGAGGGTAGTGTTTAATGCTTCCTGCAGAACAACAACAGCCATATTGTTGAGATGGAAAAACACCGTTATGTGATTGCAGCGGCTATTGAGAAAATGTTCAGACAGATCAAAATAGGTGCTGAGTATATGCATCGGAGTGTTATTAACATGAAATTCAATTTCAAGAGAATTATGAGCAATATCTTTGTCCTTGAAAGATGGCAAAGATTTATAAGCTGACAAATATTCCGTGTTATTAACAAAAATTAAATCTAAAAACGAATTGTTATCATTAGAGTAAAAATTATTTTGCTTAAGATTAAAACTGAATAAAGCCGTCTATTACAGCCGAGTCATTGATATAGACAGAACATTACAAGGTAAAAGTTATAATGATTCAGAATCAAGTGACCAATAAATATTGCTAGAATTAAAATCGCCAAACACTACTATAGTGTCTTTACAATCACTAATATCAACTATTTCACTTATACATTCTATCTGATTTTAATAACTATTGATAGAAATCTCTCTCAGACTCTAGATTAAAAAGGTTTCAACCACCAAAAATTGAAAAAATTAGTTAGGTTAGGTTAGGTTTGGGTGGCGGTCCACTAAGACCAGGTATAGACACAAAAATGGTCTACTCGCATGCCTCGCTATGAGACAGTGTCCCGTAATCACTCCAACAACCATACTGATCTGACTTCGCTGAAGTGAGATAAGTTGTTTGGATCTCGCCAAGTCTAACTTTGGCCAGACCTGCCGAGTTATTACGCAAGAGGTGATACTTGACCATCTGTCATTCGTCAGCTTGCTAGCTTCTTCCTGAAGCAACAGTTTGCATACCGCAAGAGGCATTTCAATATCCCTTCGGCTTTCTGAGAAGTGGTCCGTTGTACCACGTCGAGCCAGTTCATCGGCGTTTATATTCCCTGTACTTGTAAAATGTCCTGGCACCCATAAAATATGGATGTTGAACTGATCTGCCATCTCGTTAAGAGATGAGAGACAGTTCTGGACTACTTTCGACGTGAGGAGGTGTGATTGAAGCACTTTAATGGCAGCCTGACTATCCGTATATATGCGAATATTACAAACCGATATTACATTATACCTCAACCAGTCTACGACTTCCTTTCATGGCATTTACTTCAGAACAGCCCAGCCCGGACTTTCCCGTCCCGTTTTGAACCATTAGTGAAGAAGTTTATAACTCTTGGTTCCAAAACTGCACCCATCATCCAGTCCTTCCTGGATAAGATCCTAGTCCGAAACTTTGTGTCAAAAGATAGTGACTTGACAGTACAGTCGGTGGTCTTGGGAATTTGTTTGTTGCACAAAATAGATGAGTGCCCTGTATTGTTGCAGGTCCAGATTAAGATGGATTTAAGCCGTATGGTAGAACAAGCTGCCAACTGTTTCCCCAAGATATCTAGAGGAGCCAAAAATAGCAGAGTCTCTAGTGTCTGAGTGGATGTGCTCCTCAGTGCACCACTGATTCACAGAGAGATTGTTCTCTGAACTTTTGTCAACAGCGTTTGGTAGACAGTTTTGTCCAGAGCAGGCCACCAGACTATTACCCCATACAAGAGTATGGGTCTGGCTACTGCGGTATAAAGCCAATGTACGATGCGGGGCTCCAGCCCCCATCCTTTCCCAATGGCATTTTTGCAAGAGTATAGCGCTACCAAAAATACAAGAGAATGAAGAGCAGTCTCTACAGATTTCCCTTTGCAATAGGCATATAGAGATTTAGACAGCTTTTCCGACACAATCGTGCCTCTAATATGAGCTTCTATTTGTCTTTCCAGTGTTTTAAAAAGGAAGGAAGACAAGCTAATCGGTCTAAGGTCTTTGGGATTGCAGTGTGAGCGTTTTCCCGCCTTAGGTATGAAAACAACCTTCACTTGGACGCAGTTCTTGGTTTCAATATATATAGACTGAAGGAATACCAACAAACGAGTATTATTTTAAAGAGATAGTTTGGTACCGGGTTTTGATCCTATGGGTACAAAACCTACTGGCTAAATAATCTGCAATCTAATTACTTATTATATCTCAATGAGCCAGAGCCCATATAACCGTAACCCTATTACCGGAACGAACAATATTTTGGTAATGTTCACAGCCTCCGACAAATTTTGTTATCATATTTCTCTCGTCAAATACTCTGTGCATGGACCAGATTTTTGCTGTTCGGGCCATAACAAGAAAGGTGAGCTGAAAAGTAAATGCTGCAAAATCCACGGCCACATTACTTTTTCATTGCATCATCGGCGGAAACGATTTTATAAAATTAGGTCTGTCCGCCTCCTCAGACCACTTTTCCCACAAAGCGTCATCAAATAAAAATGTATTTATATCTCACCAAACCAACCATTTACATTTTACAATAATTTTCCGTTATTTTGTGCCGGGCAGTCCTTGAAAGATGTTTCAGGTTTTTCGCTTCCCTTCGCAATTGGTCTTTATGTGAGCAACGCAAGGAGAATTGACTGATAATTCTTTACTCAATGCTTCAGCGTGAATCATCATTTTGAGTGTGATACCTTACGATCAATATTTCGTTGAAAGTTCCATCAACAAAATGTCATAAAACGTCACAAAAAAAATTTAGATTTAAAAGCTTACTACTGAATTAAATTAAATTAATAAAATAAAAATTAACCAAAAACTCATTTTATTTTGTTTATCAATATCTAAACAAATAAATATTGATTAAATCATTCGTCAAGTCGTTACTAAATTTGATCGAAAAACTTAAAATTATTCAAATCAAAGTCGAAAAAATTGACACAATTAAGTTCGTTTAGGCACCGATTTTTTTTTCACAAATGGACTAATTATTAATTTTGATACCAATTGAAAAGACATTATAGCCATTTCATAAGGCTGATTACCGTATGCCGGAAATCGCAGTTTTTCCAATTTCCAGCGCTTTTCAAAAAGTCGAATATTAAATGGTCGTTTCATGTGCCAAGAACCGCGTCTATATTTAGAAGGGAGTTTATATTTCAGTCCGGAAAGCCCGAAGGCGAACCTGGCTTACTGCCTCATCAAAAATCACTTCATTAGTGATTATTACAATTGGCGATGCTACATATGTTGCTAAATAGCTCCGGATGTCGATTATTGTTTTTGTACAATTTTTCAGGGTTTTTCTTTGCTTGATAAATTACTCGAGGTCCCATCAGTCAGAAAGCCTACTGTCTTCCACCGTAAAAAACGCCTAGGCGCTTAATTCGGGAGTAGCTGAAAATACGAACATTTTGAAAATGAAGGAAAAAAATCAAATAAAACGCCCATTCAAATAGAACACCTAAGCGCTGTATTTGGAAATTCGAATACCACTAAGAAAATAAAAATAAAGTTTTCAATGTAAATATCATGTTATTTTCGTAAAACAAAGAGGAATATAAGGTATTTTCATGTTTTATAGAAAGATAAGATTGGAAAATTTGAAAATGTGATACCTACCGCCCGAAAGTAAAGATTCATATAATATTTCAGTGAATGATCAAAGGTATCTGTGATTATTTTTGATCTGGTTACAAAGCTTTTTTTGTCCGATAGAGCACATGGTCCACTAATATATAAATAATAAAAGCATTCTAATTGTTACCTAAAATATAAATTAAAGTAGCTAATTGCCATTCCTAGATGCTTCCGTTATTAACTTGTAGGAGAGGAAAGCGGTCAGTTCTCTAATCCATTCCACGAAAAATTAAATGAGTGTCCACGATTCCATTGACCGTAGAATTATTTTGAAACTTAAAAAATTTAGTGATTAAATAAACCGAATTTAGGATTATGCCAACCGAACTTGTGTTGGAAAAATTTAGAATTTTACAAATTAAATTTTATAAAGAGCCGAGTAAAAACGTTTTACTTACAGTAAGGAATATCTGAGCTATTACGTTTAAAATTTGTACCTGTAAGCCTGCGAACTGCAATAACGAAGAGAAAGTTTGAATCTGTTATTTGCTTTTTGTTGGTAAGCCTCTAAATTGTCTGCAGTCGAGATTAAAATTCTAAATACTTTTTAAAAAAATCAAAAAAATCTGTGGCTTAGAAGCCGGAATCGACCTTATCGCGCCTCAACTTGTACCTTTCGAACCGTAATTATAACGTTTTGTTGAATGTAGTAGCTGGTCAGCCCAACGAACGGTTGTGTACTCAAAAACGTTTTTTTTTTATGTTTGTCGATGCATGGATGTGGTCAATGTTGGTTTGTGGCTAGAATCGAACTCAAGACCGCTTGTTGTAAGCAGCTCTGTTAATGCTTTATGCTTGATGACGAAAGTTTCTTAAGCCGTCGTTATTTTATTTTTTAGGTTCATAATTCTTCCACCACATTATCATTCTTCCTTCCAACCATGTCAAAAACGATGATTCTACTTAGGTCAAATTCACTTGGCATTTAAACTTAAAATTAGATATTTTCTTTACAGAGTACTGCTAATAAAAAAAATACAGATTTTTGGCCAAATGCCTTGAAAAATATTAAATTCTTGGATTTTAACAAAAACTAAATTTGAATTGGTTCGAAACTTCACGTTTCATTACACTTCCAAGATTAACCTTTCATTACTTTTCAGGTTAAAAATTTAAGAAATCGACTCACAAATTTTACAGAAATTTGGAAATATTAACAAAATCTCAGAAATTCAAGTTTAAATATAATCCTCCATTCGATCGCAAATTAGATTTACATACTCTAGAAAATATGAATATTCGATTGATTTTGACATGATTTTTTCAATTGAGCATTTATTTTTTCGAGTCTTACTTTCGAGCTGCTGAACTTTTTATGGAGCAAATAAAATCAAGGTCAAGACAATCACTCAAAGTAATACGAATTTAGCATATGAATTTTTCGAATTAATTTATAAATTTTATAATAAGATTCCTCACAGTATTACGACGAATTATTCAAATTTCGAAAACAATTGTATTATGATAACTTAAATCATTTTACTTGAATATTTATTTATTTGTATTTATTTATTTTTTGTTGACTCATTAATTTTTAACTTTCGGTACACTCTATTTTGAGCAAAAGCTCGTTCATAACAGAGTGGACCAAAAGTGGTGGATAACTTCAAAATAAAACGTTCCCAATCAGGATCATCACCAATCACCAACTATGCATCGATCTTTGCTAAAAATTTGCAGCAACAATTTCCGAACCTCAATCTTTACGAAATTTACCTTGCTTCGATAAACTTGCGTCAAACGATCCAATTTCAATTTCCTGTTTTCTGATTTGGACACCCAAATTAGTTGTCACCCGTGTTGAAAATCTATTTTCCGGACAATGACCCGACTTTTCGAGGTTCGAGAACTTGCACAATTTGCCAGTGACTAATATATAAAATATTTAAAAAAAAATATTTAGAAAAAATAATTTACTAAAAATTAAAAACGTCCAATAGACGCGAAACTCAAAGCCTCAAACGCTCTGGGCGTATTATTCGAATAAAACGCCCAGTAGGCGCTCTATTCGTTTAAAGCGCCTAGGCGTTTTTTACGGTGGAAGACAGTAGGTGCCTTGTATTTGCAGCACCCCCTTGTGGTGGGTCCTGGGAGAGAAGTTTTGACTAAAGTAGAGTAGAGAATCATAATTTTATAACTTTTGTGGGTTCCGATATACACAGGCCTTATCAGAGGGGGGAAGGGACAGGAGGGACAAAATCCCTGGGCCTCACCATTATAAGGGCCTCTGATTTTTTTCTCAAGTAACAAAAATTAACAAAAAAAAAAATTATGAAAGTAAAATTAGTGCCTCTAACGCGTTGAAAAAATAATAAAATGAACTGCATGTGAATATTATAAAAGTTAGATAAGCGCCTCTCTCGCGACAAAAATGGAATAAAATGAACTACATGTAAACTTTAACCATTTGATTTTAAACGTCAAATCGAATAAATGCCATTTTTGTTTTATTTGCATTGTAAAATTTAATATTAAATAAATATACTCCTATTAAACAACTAAAAAATATTCTAAGGTAGGTTTCCAACGAATTTGTCGATATATTTCTAGTTTATTTTGTAATGAATCTTCGTGTGAAGATATTTTATTAAAATCGTGTGCCGTACACTTTCTTCTATGTAGCGACTGCCATACTATTTTTTTAGATTGCAATTCGATTTATGCTACTATCACTATGTTACTATGTATTTAATTTTATTAATTCTTGTAAATAAGAATAAAACAGCAGTTTTCACGAAGAAATAAGCGTATAAAATCAAATTACAATACGTGCCGGCAGCCTGAGCGACGAATTGTACACTCGTTCGAATCGTATTGCAAGATAAATAATCTTTTTTATATTTGTTTTAAAACGTGTGTATTTTTTTTATGATAAACAACCCATTAGGAATGAAAAGACATTTTGAAAGCGGCGCTAGCAAGAGACAGAAAAAAAAATTGGAGGAGAATGCTGTTAATAAATTGAAACCCATTACGAGCTTTTTTGACAAAGTGCAAACACCTGATATTGGTGAAAGCGAGCAAAACATAAATTTAGGGATAGAAAGCAATAACCTTCATATCGATGTTGGTGTTGAAATACAAGATGCTGTTAATTTTAATGAAGATCGAGACACTACAAATTTGACACTTTGTAATACCCCAAATTCAGAAACTGAAATCGATGAAGAAGAGCAAAGCAATCCAGTTACAGACGTTTCTGATATAGGACTTCTTGATAAACATAACTCCGATCAATTAAATTCATTTTTTTAAATTATTCGGTTTGAAATTCCATTAAATATTGCAAATGATGATACAAATCGTCGTTTTCCTTATAATTTATTATCAAAAATGTTGACAAACGGAGAATCATGTAAAAGAGACTTGTTGTGTTGGAGTAATAAATATGAAGCGATTTATTGTGCTCCTTGTTACATTTTGAAGAACAGCAAATGTAATGCATCACACTTAACAGACAAATTTGGGTATAATTCCAAATACGGTTGAAAAAAGTTGTATGATCGTATACCGTCACACGAAAGCTCAAATTTACATAAAGAAAATTATATCCAATGGAAGAACTCGCAAAACACGGCTTTAACCAATACAGGCATAGTTAACCTGCTTTACAGAGAGATTGAAAGGGAACAGAAAAATTGGGCAAAACTATTGCAAAGATTTCTAGACGTAATATTATTTTTATCAGAAAGAGGACTTCCTTTTTTTGGATCAGATTATCGTATCGGAAGTCCACAAAATGGTAATTTTTTGGGTTTAGTGGAACTATTAAGCAAGTATGATCCAGTCTTGGCAGAGCATGTTTCGAAAGTTCGAATATCACAAGAAAACGGTGAAAGGATGCAAGTTCATTATCTTTCAAATAGAACTCAAAACGAATTTATCGAAATCTGTGGTTCGTTTGTTCAAAATAAAATCATTGAAGAAATCAAAGAAACCAAATATTATTCAATTATTGCCGATGCTACGCCAGATTCATCTAACAAAGAGCAAACTGCAATAATTATTCGATATGTTAAAATGGTTGAAACAGATTTTTCAATTGAAGAACGCTTTATTTGCTTCGATAATTTTTCAAATAAAACCGGGAATGAAATTGCTAAGCGAATTTTGAGCCTCTTAATGGAATTAAATTTGAATTTTGAAAATTGTGTTGGGCAAGGGTACAACAATGGATCTAATATGGCGGGAAAATATAAAGGGGTGCAATCGATTCTTTTGGCCAAAAATTGCAATTGTGTGTTTTGTCCTTGTGCAAATCATACATTAAACCTAGTTGGAGTTGATGCTGTTGAATCTTGCAAAGAAGCAGTTACTTTTTTTGGAACTATTCAACAAATTTATAATTTCTTTAGTGGTAGTCCAAAGAGATGGGAAGTTTTAAAAAAACATTTCGGCGCAGCCTCATTACACAATATATCGAAAACACGATGGTCTGCACGGATAGACGCTGTTAAACCAGTAGCATTGCACATGAAATCATTAATATTAGCTATAAATGAATTTGAAGTGAATAGTCTTTCGGCAGAAGCGCAAATTCAAATTCGATCTTTTCAAAAATATTTATCAAAATTTGAAAGTGTGCTTATATCCACAGTTTGGATGAAGTTGCTGGATTTAATTCATAAAACTAATCTCATTATCCAAGCTCGAAAAGCCACTTTAGATGTAGAGAAAGATAATATAGATGGCCTAATTCGAGCCATACAAGACATCAAAAAACAATGGATATCGATCCTTCAAGAATGCAAAACTACTGCTGCTGCAAATGATATTACTTAAGAATTTGCAGAAAATCGATATTTAAAGTGTCAAGCAGCTGCTGAATCACACTTTCACGAAATATTTAACAAGATGGCAGATTCAATAATAGATGGACTAACGCGTCGATTTCAATCCATTAATTCCTTATGTAATCTGTTCGAGGTTTTTTGGAATTTTAATGAAATGAATGAAGATGCCATTGTACTATCGGTTAGATTATTCCAAAAAAAATACGAAAAAGAAATTAATAATGATATTGCTGAAGAAATGTTATTACTTAAACGGGTTTATAAAACCAACTTCAAACTCAACACGAAACCAGCTGAATTACTGAAAGAAATTATCCATTTAGGACTGATAAATATTTTACCGAATGTTGTGATAGCTCTTCGGATTTTTTTAACTCTGCCGGTAAGTGTAGCGGAAGGCGAGAGATCTTTCAGTGTGCTAAAACGAATTAAAAATTGTTTAAGATCTACAATGAGTCAAGTTCGATTAAATGGCCTTGCAACATTAAACATTAATGTTGATTTAGCGCGTAAATTAGATTACACTGAGGTGATATCTGAATTTGCTTCCAAAAAAGCGAGAAAAGCAGCAATATAACAAAAAACAAACTTTATTAATGTGATTATTTGATTATTTTATGAAATATATGATATAATTTTTGAAATACAAATATTTTTTTCTACAAAAAAGGGCCTCAAAATATTTAATGCCCTAGGCCTCACATTTCCTCTGCAAGGCTCTGGATATACATATATATATATTGTGAATTTTTCCAGAGCATCAATCAAATAAAAATGCTCTGTTTAATCTTCGACCCATATAAAAACTCAAACAATACGCTTGGTTTCAAATTATTTCAGTTTCAAAATGCTAGAAAAATCGAAATCTGTAACTGTAATGTTACAGTATTTATCATAAATTACGTTCGTTTCATTATAATTTAATAGCCACAACCTAAAATTTAACATTTTTCATGCGTAAGGCTTATTCTGGAATTTGATTAAAAATCGTTGCAGTATAAACGTAAAATTTTATAAAGTATTTTTTTGTTGCAAATCGTACGTGCTATTTGTTACGTTTACGCAAATTATACTTAACTTCTAAATTTAAATATCGAATGCCGCTCCGGTTATAAAAAATTCGATGTACCTTTCAATTAAAGGAAGGATTTTATTTGTAACAAATAAAGAATATGAAAGTACTATTTTACCCACGAAACACATAATTTTTATGAAGTGGTTTTGTGGTTTGATTAATTTATCAAGTTTAGCAGTATAGATATCACCCCAACCTGAAATTCCATATGGTAAGTGGATAGATAATAATAGAAACACTTCATGAAAAAAGATTCATAGATCCAACGAATTGAATAAAATTTTCTTAGGGCAGCAAACAATTTTAGCTTCAAAATTAAATTTTGAATCTATCATTAATCAAAGATATTTATAAGTACAGACTTTATATATAGTTATAGTTAAGCAATTTTTACGGCAGGAACTTGTATTGTAAAGAAATGAATGGTATACTACATTCAGACTAACATCATCCTTAAATTCAATATTAAATATCGTATACCTAGATTTGCAGCTTAATACCATTTGATAAAACATGAACCATTGTTTTAGGAATGCTATAAGTCGTGATTCATTGCAAATTACAAAATTTCAAAACTGTCCTCAGCATACAATAGAGCTGTATCATCCGCAATCACCTTTTAATTTCAGTTTAAAAATTAACATCGTATTTATTTTAAAAAAAACAGGGGCCATATCAACATATTGCTACTCGCTTACTATTTCATTTATTTTTATTTAACAGATGAATAAAAAAAAACAATTTCTTAATAAAAAGATATTTCTTCAATAAAAAAAAACAAGTTTTTTTAACATTTATGTTTTAAATTAAATTAATTTATGTTTAAATATAAAATTTTTTAACGTGTTAAGAAAATGTTTTTTTATTCATCTGTTAAATATAAATTGTGATATAAGCGCAGCGGCAAAACATAAAGATGGAATAAATCCAAAGTTATATTATATGTATATTTCATTTACCTTAGCACTTTGTGATCTGCCTGTAAGATATGATTTAAATAGATCATAAGCCACACCACGTATTCCAATATCCATCATTTTCTGTTAGAGAAGTATATGACTGACAGTATTAAAAGCTTTCCAGATATCTAAAAATAGGGCCGAGCATTTATGTCCTTTATTTAAATGACAATGCAATATTGAAAGAAAACTTAACAGGGCATCTTTATTTGTTCTAAAGCCAATTTAATGCTTTATTAATGTTTTTTTATTAGTGGTCATATTTAAATTATAAGTAGAACATACCAAATACATGGTCAAACCAACATGAAGACTCGTTTCGAGCGCTATTATTTAGAAATGATTCGAGACCAAAATCAAATAACATTAAGACGTAGTCAATTAGTCATAAGGTTAAATTACAGTATTTTAGAATATTTATATTTATATCCCCTAAGACTACTAAAGTTTTTGGTTCAAAAAAATATAAAATTTGATATTTACTTGATTGTTGACATCCTTTGGCTCTATTTTTAAAATCGTCCACCAGATGTCAGTCACTTTGCGTTAAAAGGCGAAAAATGGATTTTTTTTTCAATTGAACAGTCGATGCGTTTCTTTAACCCTTATATCTACAAGCGGTTACCCACCGTAGCCATTTGATTATAAAATGCTCGAAACATTAGCATTTAGGTTACCAGGTTTGAACACAGGAGCTGGACACTAGTTTTGTTCAAGTTTTTTATTTTTTGTTTTAATATTTGTACTCCCTTGTTCTATAACCGGATACCCGGGTATCTAAAAGAAGCCAAATAATATGTTTGATGTAATAGTGGTTTTGTAAAAAAATTGTATTGAAATTTAATAAAATCCAATAATAGAAAAAATAATACGCTTTAATTTAATTTACTAAGTGCACTTTAGGTATCTTACAATCATGGGGGTGTGTGTGTGTACCGCACAAACGTTATGCCAGATTCTTTAAAAATATTGACTTTTACGGTTTTGCCACTAGAGTTGTTTAAGTAAGAGGTTAACGTTGAGTTACCCTCTCAATTCTAAAATGGGTTATAAGGGCAACAAATAAATAAAGGAGGTATAAACTAACTCTTACTCTCCGACTTAAGGGTTAACTTTGATATAGAGAAACAAAACTGGATTGTTACAAACGTTTTGGGCATGGAAAACGAAGAAAAAGCCTACTTTTCAGGTTTTTTGTAGGAAAACGAAATTTTGTATCCGAAACAAAAGGTTGGCTCCCATTGTTTGAAGGGGGGCCTGGAAATGAAAGCTTCCCTAGGGTTCGGGTTTTCCTTAATCCGTCACTAGGCACAGCTAAATCCATTTGGAATAATATCTGGTAACCGATTCGAAGTTTTACAAGTGGAATGTGATAACAACAATGAGGAGAAAGAGCCTAACGGAAGACCTCCTCCAATTTACTTAAGAGAAGCACTGTTATTGAAAACGCTAAAGACAGAAACAGGTGAGAACTTTTTACTGTCCACATTAACCGTGGTAACAGCGAAGCCAGGATTTAAGCCAAAAACATTGGAGCATACAGAAAAATTGTAGCCGCTCTTGAAATAAATGCAAAATACTTTTACACAAACTGTTTCAAGAGTCCAACATAATGGTGATAAACGGGATCGAGTCTATTGTGCAACCACAAGAAATCAGCAAAGACCTAACAAAAAAGAGCTTCAAGTTGAAAAACTTAATTAACATTATAAAACGCGACAGAAAGCCTCAGCGAAAGTTTAAAGTTGTAACATGCCTGAAGTAACAAAAACTACGGAAATAACACGGGTAGAAAAGCCATAGTCGAGGCCACCCAAACGTAAATCGGTTTTACAATGTACCAACCGTCAGGAATATGGACAATCGCGAAATTACTGTAAACTTCCGGCTGTTTGTGTAATATGAGGCAAACTGCATGACAGCAGCGAGTATGAACTGGATAAAAACAAACTTGATGCTAGAAAATGCAGTAATTGTGGTGAAAATCATACCGCAAATTAAAGAGGATGCGTGGTGTACAAGGAGTTAAAAAAATGAGTTCACGTCAAAGAGCGGAACAGCAAGCACTAAACCATATTTTCAAAAGTCAAACCAATGCGGATCAAATGTGTCCTACGGTCAATTCCAAAATATCGTACGCGGAAGCTGTCAAAGGTAATTCTTTTAATCCAACTCCAAACGACGACCACAGGGAGTTTATAATGCAAATTATGGAAACCAATATGAGCCTAATGCTCCAAAACGTGAACACCCTCATGCAACTCCTAATCACGAACCAAAACTGAATGAACTCAAACTAGCTGTTTGGCACGCTAATGGGCTAGTGCAACGTAAGCTAGAGGCAAATAATTTCCTTTATGTACACAACATCGACATTCTGATGATTTCTGAAACACATTTCATAACTACGAGCCATCTCAAAATCAAAGGATACAGCTTTTATGACACGACGCATCCTAGCAGAAAATCAAATGAGGGAACTGCTATCCTTATGAAGAATAGAATAACACATATGCACTCCAAAAATAAAGTGAGGAGCATATATAAGCAGCTAGCATTTGTCTGGGGCAATGGACAAGGAAATGCACCATAGCTGTAGTTTATTGTCCACCGAAACATTCAGTTAAAAGATATCAATTTGCAATTTAATTCAAAACTCTGGGAGATAAGTTCCTTGCGGGACATATCCAGTGGGGTTCAAGACTAATATCTTCCAAAAGGAAATCAACTGTGAAAATATATGCAAGGTGAAAAATTAGATCACGTATGTATTGGCCACCCAGTTTATTGGCCAACTGAGATTCCGATTACTAACGGATGTATTAAAACAAGCTGCAGCAGATGCGATACCCAGTAGTTCAGTTAACTTAAACTTGGACAAACCGCCTCAGAATATACAGCAGCTGTTAATGATAAAACACTCAATACGCAGGCAGTGGCATCTACAAAGATCGCATACTCTAAAATCAAATTTAAATAAAAGCGATCAAAAATGTTCCTATTAAAGGAACGTGGTCCCCTTTGCTCCTGCAAAAACTTAAACCAATTCTGCATCAGAAAAAAATTATTCCTGATTATCAATTCGGATTAAGAGAAAAACACGGAACCATACAACCAGTTCGTAGAGTCGTATCTGAAATTAGGAACGCCCTAGAATGAAAAAAGTACTGCTCTGCAGCATTTTTAGATAATGCACAAGCTTTCGATAAAGTGTTGGCATAAAGAAGTTATGCACAAAAGTAGAAGACAGTTACCGAAATGTTTTTCTAAAATCATTAAAAATTATCTGCTCGATCGAAAGTTTTTGGTGAAATATAACAGTGCATCCACCAATTTATGCGAAATCCTCGCTGGGGTTCCACAAGGCTGTGTTCTAGGTCCACTATTATATTTGATCTGTACAGCAGACCTATCAACATCCAATCCCAGCTACGCATCAAACCCACACGATAGTATCAAGAAATCTACAAGATCATTTGAACAAAATAGAAAAATTACTAACTAAGTTAAATGGAGAATTAACACCAACGACCGTAAATCGGCACAAACAGTGGCGGATTAAGGAAAATTTGGGCCCTATGCAAAGTTTAGTTTCCGGATCCCTCAAAAGAACAGGGAAATCTGGGCCCTAAGCAAAATTTTCTCTTCCTACAAAAAACGTGCAAGTAAGCTTTTTCTCTGTTTCACATGCCCAAGCGTCTGTTTTCTTTCAAGCCCGAAACCCTGCTTTTCCATATTCGTAACTTTTTAGTCGCACGGCCCACTTCATGAGACTATTTGATTTTAAATGTTATTTTTTCGATTGAATAAAAACAAGAACAACAGTTTTGTTTTCTCTATATTAAACTGAAAAAAATCTGTTAAAGAACTTAATCGTTATAAGGCAATACAGAACAGTTAGTATTCACCAATAGGAACAGTAACGTGTGTATCATGCTTGTAAAGCAAGATAAAGACCGAGGAATTAAAACGGCCAAGGAAACGATAAGAGCATTTAGTCTGAAATACCATTAGAAATTGGAATCACATTACAATTTAGGTTTGCAATGTCGATAAAATCCATTAATCGATTTAAAGACAAATCGGTTGAAAATCAAGTTTTATTTTATTGATAGTTTACAATATTTTCCCCGATAAATTCGATAAAAATAACAAATTTTGGGTTAACTTTATCATAAAAGTTTTAGTTTGTTTTAAAAGAAGGGCAATTTAGAAAATTCATTAAATTTGGTCAGCAATTGCCTCACTTCATTAGCATACACTATGTAATTTGCTAAAATCAAAGTAAAAATCTTCAAATTGAATTTACATATCGGTTACAGTTTACTGAAGATGCAGATAACTCGATAGCGCGATTCAGTAATATACATATTAAAGAATAGTTTGGTATAGAAATCGAAGTGAAATGAAGTGAAGAACATGTTAAAAACTATATTACACCCGAAACCCATTTCACTTCGATTTCCTTAAACAATTGTTCTTTAATATATTTCTTGAAAAGATCCAAGTTATAACTCATCAATTGTTTAGAAGAAGAATCGAATTGTTCTTAACCATCATATCGCCTAAGGTCCTTTAGGAGTAAAGAAGAAAAAAATGTTTGTGGCCAAAGAATGACGCTATTTACCGATATTTTTGTTAAGCGAATTATGGAAGCAAAATACATTTTAAAGGCAAATTCAAGGGCCCTTCGTTCATTTGTTCATTCGCTCTGTTAATTTTTCCAATCAATCGTATTCTTCAAAGATGACGTTAGTTATCGTTCGTTTCATGTTCCTTCGATTGGTGAAAAAAAAAATTATCGAAACGAATGATCGGACGAACGAAAACAAACATAAATCCGTCGTCACAGAAAAGCTAGCAGAAAATCAAAGATAAAGATAACCATAGCAATTCAGATAAAACCAAATATCGTAGAATTCCGCCATAGCTAGTATTAAACTCGGATGGAAAAGGTCGATAGACCTCCAACTGCGTTGGATGAATCTGTCCTCAAATTGAGCAGCTTTTTGGTCTGCACCTGACACCAAAGGGTGGTAACTAAATTACCTAACAGGAGGTATAAAATGCACAACGGTTATCAAAATACAGCAACGGCAATGGAAAAAACAACAAGTGTTACTACCCCAGGTGGCACATTCTTCGGAGTGCGGAAGATATTAAAATAAGAGGGCAAATTCAAAATGAAGAGAAAACGAAGAACTATGAAAGGAGCTAAATAACATAGAAGAAGTTATTCCATATTGAGAAATATCAGATTAAAAGGCGTCAGATGAGAAAACAACAGAAATTAGAAAATCTATACATATACCATTTAACTACTACATAGGCGAAGACGAAATAAAAAGAGAAACCGATTAAATTTTGAAGAAAAAAAACCTCCGAAGAGGATTAAAAGGAGGAAAGCTGAATCTTCACCGGAATTCGACCACTCTGAGCAGATAACTAAATCTGTTAAAAGCATAGGGCAACAAGAAGATAAAACCAAAGAGAAGCAGCCTCCACCAATTAAATATTGTGAGCATATCAAGCAGTTCTGAAATCCATACGTTGATGAAATCAATAACGAAGAATGAAAATAAGATCGCGACCTTCAACAATGACGTGTAGAAAATAAACACGGCGGACTTCGACACTTACCGGAAGTTAACCATGAAACCTAATGTGAGTACTATATTCTAAGAAAACAAAAATAGTCATCCAATTAAAGAGAAAATTATCTAGCGAAAAAATTAATTGAGACTTGTTTGTACCAATGAAAAACCCCCAACCAATGTACCAATAAAAATTCCAAGAACTAGAACTACTTATTGAAATAATACAATCTACAGCCCATGAGAGTTCGCCGATCAGTCATACTAATAAGAAATTCGAAAAATCTTAGTCAGTGGAAGTAAAAGCATTGGTCAAAGAAAAACGCAAGAAAAAACAAGAAAAAACATAGCAACTTATGTAATAAACTAAAATAAATTATTAAAAAGTAAAGTAATACCCAACCTCTTCCAAGGCAAACTGCTGATGAAAATATCGCACCAGTTTCTAAGATTGATGAGCCAAATATTGAGCCTGTGAAGGTACATGAATTAAAAGGAGAAATAAAATCTAACCTAAATCCCAGAAAAGCACCAGGATCACAGAGCAAATTGTCAAAGCCAAAGTTGCAGAAGTTATAATAATAGCAAAACCAGGGAAACCCCCTAATGGCAAAGGATCTTATAGGCCAATTCCTCTATTGCTATTTAAAAAATTACTACTTAAAAGAATTAAACTGTTACTAGAGGATAGAAATCTCATTGCGTCACATCAATTTAGATTCTGAGAAAAGCACTCCACTATTGAACATGTGCACAGAATGACAAATAAAATTATAGTCGCGCTGGAAAGTAAAAAAATATCGTCAAGTTTTTTTTAGATGTGGCACAAGCATTTGATAGAGTATGGCACAAGATATTGAACTACAAATTGCAGATGGACTTACCACATACAGTTTCGAGTAAGGTATGATGATGAACACCTCGCCACAAGGCAGCGTTTAGAGACCAATTTATTTTTTACCAACCCTACAAATACCATGAGAAGGAAATATTGCAACAGTTGCTGTTGATGTAGCCATCACGTTGAAGAGACAACCAGCAAACTACAGAGAATCACTAATGAGGTTTGTAACCGAACATAACGATGGCTTATACAGCTCAATGAAACGAAATTCGTTCACATCAACTCCACTAACTGAAAGGTTAACTTAATACCAATAGAAATTAATTGAAAACAAGTTGCATATATCAACACAGCTAAATATTTAGGTTAGGACGCTAAGTTGAAGTGAAAGAACACATGAAAAAGTAAAGTGAAGAACTTATCATTAGATTCACAAAGATGTATTGACTTATTGGGTGAAACTCAGAGTTAACTATCCACCACGTTAAATTGCTCCTTTAGCGGTGAATTCTTAAACCTATATAGACATGTGGTATCCAGCTCAGGGGATGTACCTACTAAGAAGATGAACGTCAAAACAATTCAGATGTTTCAAAACAACGTTCTACGGAGTAGAACCTACCGTCTATGCACCTTCGAGCGTAAGAAATGTGGATTTTCAGAAATTAATAAGCAAGCACGCACGCATTACTCCTTCAGGAACATGAAAACATTACATGGTAGACAATGCTTCAAAGAACGAAGTCAATGGACCTGGCTGCCAATATAAATTAAGATGAGAATAAAATTTTTATCGCTGAAGAATGAATTGAACTTAAATTTTAATTTAAAAAAATTATCGAATTATTCATAATTTAATTTAAGCTAAATTTTCCCATTGAAAACCAATTTCAAAGGCAAAACAATAATCAGTTGCATCTTCATCTGCACATCTGTTGATGCCGTAAATGAATATGATTACAAAGTTGAATGAATATGCTGTGAATAATTTTATTCTTGTACTTACTAGTGTATTATACGACTTAATATAAAGTACGTAAACTAATTTACACTTATATGCGGCTTACTGCTTAATTTCACTATACATTTACATAATTATTTATACGTTACACATCTGCACTACATTTAATAAAATAAAATCAAACCACCACCAATTTTTTTTAACTTAATCACGATGCAACAAGACCAAACAATGAAACAAAGGAATCGAAAATGTCATTTAAATTTTTTTTTTTAAACTTTTAGTGTTACACCCATAAAGCGCTGTACATAAGAAAAAAGTAGTTTTGTATGTTTATTATTTGTATTTAGCGAAGACACATTTTAAAAATTTACTACATGTTTTGGAGCTTTTATGTGCAAATTTAACACCATCTTGCTCGATATGAATTTATATTTTAGTTTATCATATTTATTGGTTTATTAATTTGGTATTGTCCAATTTTAATTAATTAAATGATTATAATTAAATTAAGAGACTTATACTCATATATGGGGTGATTGTGTGGTGGCCAGCTCTGGACAATGGAACTTATAAAAGTGAGTGAAGCGGGGCATTTTGGTCGAATAAATTGAATAAATTTGGTCACTCCTAAATGTGTACTATTTAGTTTACTCACACTATTACAATTTTTGTTATTTGATAAGACCTTTACTTCGGTAGAAAAAGTCTATATTTTCCCTAAAATTGTTATTTTCAACATAGAAATAATTTTTTCTCAAACATCTTCTATTTCTGATGCATCTTCTTGCAAATTCCAACAAATATCCCCTAGCAGATAATCCAATTTATTTCCCACTATTCCAATGTTCGAGTCTTGCCGTCACTTGGTGGAAACGCTCGCGTAATTCATTGAATGCATTCCCTTCCGAATTCAACGCTTTTATAAAATTCTTAACAATTCCAAGATTGATATGCAGCGGCGGCAGCAAAACATTTTTGTTTGGCACGAGTGGAATCTCAAGAATGTTGTGATGTCGCAATCGAAATCCTTGTACCGAAGTCATTGTATTTGACAGCATCCAAGATTTTCTTCGATGACGAATACGTTCCTTTGGTGTTAATGTTCAGTGCGGTCGGAATGGAATTTTTCGAGTTGGTAACTTGAAGAAAGACTGCCTTCAGACTGCTTTTCGAGGAATCGATGAACAATCTCCAGTCTTCAGATTTATATTCTTCATTGTGCATTGCCAAAACCAAACCGCGGATATTCGTGCAATAAACAATTGATGTTATTTCCTTCTATTTAATCCATTACTATAATTCAAACACGCATCTTATTCTTATGGATCATGTTCTTGTGGATTCAACCAAATCTTCGGAACGCCAAAAGCCATACTATTGCTTCTACCCTTATTCCATTTGTTCAATCCCATACGATAAGCGGCGATTGCGGGACGGTAACCTACATCCTTCAAGGTATACAACGAATTAAAATAACTTTTAAAAAAATTTTCTATTGTAATTAAAAAACTTAATTTTTTCGAATTGATTTTCTTTTTGGGGATTTTTTCTCTTGGCTAATCGATAAACGAATTGTTTTTAGATAAATTGCCTTAGTCAAATTGGTTTAGATAAATTGTTTTAGACCAAAAATAATGTTAAACAACATGTATTCAGCCAATAAAAAAATATTTTATTTAATTAATTAATTATTTGAAATTGATGAATAATCTGATTATTTGTAAATCGATATTTCGAGCTAAATGCTCATCATCCGGATTCTATAGAACAGAAATAGAAATAAAAATTAAAAAATGGAACAAAAAATTGTTCAGAGTAAGGTCACTTATATAAATAAATTATCAAATTAAGATAACTTACAGTACAATAAATTAAAAAATTCTTAATCATAATCGTGTAAGACAAATTATGATTGACACCACATTTTAAATAAATTACAATAAAAATAAATTATAAATTAATCACTCACTACAGGCACATTTACAGATTATTTATGTGACCTGCAGGGACGGATAACGTTATATAACGTTACCCGAATAACGTTAAAAAACGCTAAAATTGCGAAGTTTTTTAAGAAAATGTAACCAAACCCATTACGTTATGTTATAACGTAACCATAACAGATAACTTTATAAAATTTAGAAATAACCAAACAAAATAACGTTATAAAAAATGTTTTTGTTACTTTCTCATGGGTCGCGTATATCCACCTGACCAACACTTGAATGAGATAAATATATGTATATAGACATAGATGGTTAATAGCTAGTTAAAAATAATAATAATAATTTCGGTGACAACAAATTATACAATTATCAACTATATTTTTACTGCTTATTTTAATTAATAAATTTGAAACTATTAAATGTGATCGAAAAATACACGAAATCAAATAATACATTTTTATTCACTCTTATTTTGCTAAATTTCGATATATTTTTAATTCCTGGGCCCTATTGCACCAACTTCTTATCACTTATTACTTATCAACTTATCATAATTTTTGATAATTTTCTGTTGTACCAAATTGAAATTTGAGAAGTATTTAATTGAGTTATAATAAGTGATAAGCACTCACTTATCAAAATTAAGTTGCACCAATTTGCGAAATGATAAATGATAAGTAATATTTTGATAAGCGATAAGTTCGAGGTTTTTGATAATTTTTTCGTAGTTCTGTTGCACCAAAAGTTTTAACTTATCAATAATCGACTACTTTAATGATAACTTATCAAAAATATCAATAAGAAAAATTTCACTACTCAAAAAAATTGATAAGAGCTACAAATTTTAGTGGTATGACGGAAACCTGTTAAAAACGTTTTTTTTCTGTTATTGTAAGATGAGAACTTTTGTTCAATTTTAAAAGAGTACAAACACATTTTTCAATAAAATTATTTATTATTCAAATGAATGTACTTTAAGTGTTTATTAATTTCAAAATTTATAATAAAACTATCAAATATAGGCATTATATCAACATTAGTGAACAAAAACTGAAATTTATTAAACGAAAAAATAAGTTTAATAAATAAATGCGTCGGTTCGAAAGATTATTCGAGGATGAAAACGAAAGAAGAAATCGTGTAGTGAAAGCCAGAACCAAATATTCTCTGGACTCGCGAGTGATAAAATATTTTCGTTTGTCACATGAATAAATTGAGCACGTATTATTAAAAATCGGAGCAAATTTACACCACGGAAGCGACCGAAACTGCGCATTGAGTCCTCTATTGCAGCTATTAACAACACTGCATTGGTTAGGAATATCCAGGATAGAAGTTTCTTGAGATGAGTGGTTACCCTCAGGTAGCTGGTTGCTTCGATGGAACAATGATTAATATAGATGCACCTCTACGGTCAATGAAGAACACTTTGCGAATCGACATGGAAAATATTCACTGAATGCAATGATGGTGTGTGGCCCAGACCGCAGCTTTTATGCGTTAAATTCAAATTGGCCAGGTAGTGTCGATGACTCCAGAGTATTGCCATATACAAGGCTATTTAGGAATTTTGAGTCTTGTTTTTGCCCGTTCCTCGGTGCTGTGATTTTGGGTGATAGTGCTTCCCCTTAAAGATTGGTTTATCCCACCAATGCGAAGAAATCCGAATGATGCAATAGAGCAAATAAACAACTGTCGTGCTCATAAGCGGACGAGATGAATAGTGGAAAATCAGTTTTGTTTGTACATGACGACTACAATTTTTGTAAAATGTAGTTAAATTCAATTTATTTGTTAATAGGAATTCTCTTAGGTCATTTGTTATGAAAATAAATTGTTTACGTTTAAGTACTGCTGAAAAATTATTTACAGTTAGAAAAGAGAATTTATTTTAAAAGCAACAAAAGAAAAGTTTTACAATTGATTCTAAACACTGAAATAAGAACTCTCAATTGAGAAAGGTTTTACTTCATGTATTATTATATACATGCATAATTGTTGTTGTTATTAAATTACAGAATAACAATTTTTTTACTGTTTTGCTATATAGGTACAAAACCATTGTTTAACATATAAAATGTGCGGAAAGCACATTTTGCAAACAGTATCACATTTATAGTATTTTTGTATATGGTATAGATCATTACAACTTATCATAAAAATTTGATAATTCGTCAATTGATAAGTTATAGACAATCTGATGTGCAATGCTTATCACTTATCATTATCAAAATTTGATAAGTTTTCAAATTCATAAGTGAGTGAGATTTTGTTATTTTTGGTGAAACACTTATCACTTATCATTATCAAAAAAAACAACTTATGATAAGTTGATAAGTAATAAGTGATAAGTAGTTGGTGCAATAGGGCCCTGGTAGCATTATTTAACACTGGAACTGCCGATCGGTCAAAATTACGGATTATACATTTATTGAATTCACTTTATTTCCTCATCCTTGAATCTTCATTTTGACTGATCGCTAGTGACAGTGTTAAAACCTTACTAAAGAAAAGGTTAAAAATATATTTAACTTTAGATAACGTTATTTGTTCTATAACGTTAAAAACATTATTTAAAGCTAAATAACGTTATATAACGTAACGTTTCACATGATTTAAGGTTAAATAACGTTATAACGTAATCAAAAAAAAATTGGGAATTTTTTCCAATAACGTAACGAAATCTTAAGGTTTTCCGATCACTGGTGACCTGTGTGGAGTGGTTGTCACTATTGAAATTAACTGGTTCTTCCAGCTATAACGCATTTTTCTTTGAATTTAACTTAAAGACTTATGCTTATTGTACATACAAATATATATATATATATATATATATATATATATATATATATATATATATATATATATCTGTTAAATCAGTGATAAATAAATCAAATAATACTTCACATCACAACACACAAGCAAACGATCGGCAACATCAAAGTTTATTAGTTTTTCATATAATTACTATGAGGAATCAATAGAACAAATAACATCATATTTTATTTATAAATAAATGTATGTTTACGTTTTTACTCAAAGTACGTCCTCTTACCATTACCTATGAAGCTACAATTATGAATCACAACAAAATTCTGAAATTTCAATTCCTAACCTATATGAAAATTAAAGTTATTACCAATTATAATATTAACAGAAACGAACCGATTGTGCCTAAAATATTAATGATAAAAAACAGAAAAATAATTAGCTATTAAAAGGTATGGAACTTGGAGAATTATAATGTCGTAATTAGTTAGGGTCCAGCAAGTTTTCTACTTTAATTTATTTTTATTGTTGTCTTGAAATCATCACACAATTTATTAGTATCCACATTTGATGTGACATGGCCCGATTCTAAGATGAGTCTATTATTTTAACGTTTTTCTCATGGGTCGCGTATATCCACCTGACCAACACTTGAATGAGATAAATATATGTATATAGACATAGATGGTTAATAGCTAGTTAAAAATAATAATAATAATTTCGGTGACAACAAATTATACAATTATCAACTATATTTTTACTGCTTATTTTAATTAATAAATTTGAAACTATTAAATGTGATCGAAAAATACACGAAATCAAATAATACATTTTTATTCACTCTTATTTTGCTAAATTTCGATATATTTTTAATTCCTGGGCCCTATTGCACCAACTTCTTATCACTTATTACTTATCAACTTATCATAATTTTTGATAATTTTCTGTTGTACCAAATTGAAATTTGAGAAGTATTTAATTGAGTTATAATAAGTGATAAGCACTCACTTATCAAAATTAAGTTGCACCAATTTGCGAAATGATAAATGATAAGTAATATTTTGATAAGCGATAAGTTCGAGGTTTTTGATAATTTTTTCGTAGTTCTGTTGCACCAAAAGTTTTAACTTATCAATAATCGACTACTTTAATGATAACTTATCAAAAATATCAATAAGAAAAATTTCACTACTCAAAAAAATTGATAAGAGCTACAAATTTTAGTGGTATGACGGAAACCTGTTAAAAACGTTTTTTTTTCTGTTATTGTAAGATGAGAACTTTTGTTCAATTTTAAAAGAGTACAAACACATTTTTCAATAAAATTATTTATTATTCAAATGAATGTACTTTAAGTGTTTATTAATTTCAAAATTTATAATAAAACTATCAAATATAGGCATTATATCAACATTAGTGAACAAAAACTGAAATTTATTAAACGAAAAAATAAGTTTAATAAATAAATGCGTCGGTTCGAAAGATTATTCGAGGATGAAAACGAAAGAAGAAATCGTGTAGTGAAAGCCAGAACCAAATATTCTCTGGACTCGCGAGTGATAAAATATTTTCGTTTGTCACATGAATAAATTGAGCACGTATTATTAAAAATCGGAGCAAATTTACACCACGGAAGCGACCGAAACTGCGCATTGAGTCCTCTATTGCAGCTATTAACAACACTGCATTGGTTAGGAATATCCAGGATAGAAGTTTCTTGAGATGGGTGGTTACCCTCAGGTAGCTGGTTGCTTCGATGGAACAATGATTAATATAGATGCACCTCTACGGTCAATGAAGAACACTTTGCGAATCGACATGGAAAATATTCACTGAATGCAATGATGGTGTGTGGCCCAGACCGCAGCTTTTATGCGTTAAATTCAAATTGGCCAGGTAGTGTCGATGACTCCAGAGTATTGCCATATACAAGGCTATTTAGGAATTTTGAGTCTTGTTTTTGCCCGTTCCTCGGTGCTGTGATTTTTGGTGATAGTGCTTCCCCTTAAAGATTGGTTTATCCCACCAATGCGAAGAAATCCGAATGATGCAATAGAGCAAATAAACAACTGTCGTGCTCATAAGCGGACGAGATGAATAGTGGAAAATCAGTTTTGTTTGTACATGACGACTACAATTTTTGTAAAATGTAGTTAAATTCAATTTATTTGTTAATAGGAATTCTCTTAGGTCATTTGTTATGAAAATAAATTGTTTACGTTTAAGTACTGCTGAAAAATTATTTACAGTTAGAAAAGAGAATTTATTTTAAAAGCAACAAAAGAAAAGTTTTACAATTGATTCTAAACACTGAAATAAGAACTCTCAATTGAGAAAGGTTTTACTTCATGTATTATTATATACATGCATAATTGTTGTTGTTATTAAATTACAGAATAACAATTTTTTTACTGTTTTGCTATATAGGTACAAAACCATTGTTTAACATATAAAATGTGCGGAAAGCACATTTTGCAAACAGTATCACATTCATAGTATTTTTGTATATGGTATAGATCATTACAACTTATCATAAAAATTTGATAATTCGTCAATTGATAAGTTATAGACAATCTGATGTGCAATGCTTATCACTTATCATTATCAAAATTTGATAAGTTTTCAAATTCATAAGTGAGTGAGATTTTGTTATTTTTGGTGAAACACTTATCACTTATCATTATCAAAAAAAACAATAAATTGATAAGTAATAAGTGATAAGTAGTTGGTGCAATAGGGCCCTGGTAGCTTATTTAACACTGGAACTGCCGATCGGTCAAAATTACGGATTATACATTTATTGAATTCACTTTATTTCCTCATCCTTGAATCTTCATTTTGACTGATCGCTAGTGACAGTGTTAAAACCTTACTAAAGAAAAGGTTAAAAATATATTTAACTTTAGATAACGTTATTTGTTCTATAACGTTAAAAACATTATTTAAAGCTAAATAACGTTATATAACGTAACGTTTCACATGATTTAAGGTTAAATAACGTTATAACGTAATCAAAAAAAAATTGGGAATTTTTTCCAATAACGTAACGAAATCTTAAGGTTTTCCGATCACTGGTGACCTGTGTGGAGTGGTTGTCACTATTGAAATTAACTGGTTCTTCCAGCTATAACGCATTTTTCTTTGAATTTAACTTAAAGACTTATGCTTATTGTACATACAAATATATATATATATATATATATATATATATATATATATATATATATATATATATATATATATATATATATATATATATCTGTTAAATCAGTGATAAATAAATCAAATAATACTTCACATCACAACACACAAGCAAACGATCGGCAACATCAAAGTTTATTAGTTTTTCATATAATTACTATGAGGAATCAATAGAACAAATAACATCATATTTTATTTATAAATAAATGTATGTTTACGTTTTTACTCAAAGTACGTCCTCTTACCATTACCTATGAAGCTACAATTATGAATCACAACAAAATTCTGAAATTTCAATTCCTAACCTATATGAAAATTAAAGTTATTACCAATTATAATATTAACAGAAACGCACCGATTGTGCCTAAAATATTAATGATAAAAAACAGAAAAATAATTAGCTATTAAAAGGTATGGAACTTGGAGAATTATAATGTCGTAATTAGTTAGGGTCCAGCAAGTTTTCTACTTTAATTTATTTTTATTGTTGTCTTGAAATCATCACACAATTTATTAGTATCCACATTTGATGTGACATGGCCCGATTCTAAGATGAGTCTATTATTTTAACGTTTTTCTTTACGAACAATTTTGGCTTCATTAAGTTTGAATTTGTGGTCATTGTCCAGGGAGTGAATTGATAGAGCTGTTGTTCTGTCTATTGCTTCGACGTTCTGCCGCACTACTCTTTTAACGTAGGTCAAACTATATGGAAATTATTGGTTGCTTTTTGAGAGTAAGTTTTGCTTTCGAATTTGCCCTGTTTATTACCTTTATGGATAGTTATTTTTATTAAAAGATTCAGTGATGGTTACGATGGTATTATCATGGAATTCACTGTTCGACAATGATAGAAGTTAAAGTTCAGATTAGGACACAAACTAAACTTGTACTTTTCTTATACCAGCATGTTTTAATTTTACATTGTTTTCTTATTAACATGAGATCAGGGGCGGATTAACGCCCAGGCAAGCCCGTGAATTTTGGGGTCCGTAAATTGCGTGCTTCCTACAAAGTTATTGTTCTTAACTATGTTTTCGCTTATTTAATTTTAAATCTTCACAAATTTCAAAGAGGTCCCACTAAAAGTTGTTGGACTTTAACCGTTTTAATACAATTTATTAATAAAACATAAAATAAATAATAAATGTTTAATTTAAAACGTGAAAATTTTTAAATACCAGTCCACCAATGCGCCCGCAAAATATTTAAAATATTAACCCCATTTCAAGAACCATAAACACTGAAAAGAGGATATCATCTGCTTAAAATGTCAAATTGAAAACGAAATGAATTTCTTTGTAAATCGGAGTCGATTTTTGCGCCTCGGAAATATTATTACATCTTTGCACTATACAATTTGATTTAATTAATATTTTGTTTTCTTATATTCTTACTTTACACTGGAAATTACAACTTTGCACTAGCCAATTTGAAGTTTTAAAAAAATATAATTTACAGTTGAACAACGGATTTTTATTCATCCAAGTTACAAACCATGTACCGAATATAAACTTTAAAAGGTGAGATCTACACATAAAGTTGGAAAAATATTAATAATTTACAGTTGAATACCTGATTTTGAATAAATTTATATACAGTTTTAGTGATCGTGGTTGATAATAAAACTGTAAGTAATGTGCTGCCATCTAACGAAAAGTTAAAAAAAAAAAAATTGTACAGTTGAACGACGGATTTTTAGTAAAATTATATTTACGTTTTCATTTTATATATAGAGATTTAGTTACTGTGGTTGCACTGTAGTATGCATATAAAAAAACATACCCTATTTGGGGTGGAATATAACCCCTTACACAATGTTTTTCCAAATTGGCTTAATATTTTGAAATTGGTCTCCTGAATTCCTTTTCTGAGTTCTGACCATAAGTTATGTCGATTGAGTTAAGGCCATATTGATGTCTTTCTACATGTTTTTATGTCCCCCAAACCATAACGTTCCCATCTCCGTGCTTTGTCATATTAATAGTGTACCTGGGATCCAATTCTTTATATTTCGGCCATCTTACTTACACCTTGTAACGATCAATAGTGCCGCGCATGTTTTCGGTATACTGCCTGTAACGATCAATAGTGCCGCACATGTTTTCGGTATAATGCGTTATTTGTGAGAGGGACACGCACGTCGGCCTAATAAACAATTGATTGATGCGGTCGTACGAATTTCTCATTTTAACGATTATCAGAACGAAATTAAATCAAGTATTGGAAAGATCGTTTTTTCCGAGTTGTGGATTGTGTATAGTGCGCCCGAAAAGATATAAAGGGGAAGGCAGTTAGTTACCGTTCTCGACTCGAGTGACTTAAGTTTTAAAAAAATTAAAATTAGAAGACCTTAAAATTATTATAAGATAACCAGTGGCGTCTGCTGACTTAAATTTAGACAGATGCAATATCTTACCTTATGAATAAATACATAAAAATTATTTGATAATTGAGCATACAGTTTATCCTCACTTATTAATTTAATTTCAATTTCATAGCAAGTTCCGTTATTGTGATCCATCCACAACACTGGGTATCGACTATTTATCTCTCGTATTTCGAGTTACGACTTTAGAGAACTTGTAACTCACGAAGTTGCCGTGGCGGGAAAACGTCTCTTTATGAGAGTTACGAGTACTCGAAATATTTTATATAAAAAAATTCTCAAAACTCGCATAATGCTAATTAGTTCCGATTTTCGGATTTGGTGGTTTTACAGTTTTTTTTTTAATAAAGTTTGATTTTATGCAAACGTACTATATTATTGTCTTAATAGGCATTTTTTGAGTTTCTCGAAATTTGACGTTGAGCTGCGTCATGATACCGACTTAAAGGAATAACGGGATTTTCGAAATTTTATTAATGACGATTTTTAATATTATCCAAGTTTAGTTTAGAGTATTGGATTAGGCTAAATTTTCCTAGATATTTGGATTAATCAATCAATATTTTCTAGATAAAGACATCTTCAAGTTATTTTCATGAGAAAAACGTTTTTTTTTTTTTTTGCGTTGAGCATTTACCGATTGTTAGTGATTTGTTGATTTTCCAAGATTATTCTAGCTGAATTTTAATTTTTTGCGAGATTTTCGGGAATTTTCCTGAGAATATCAAGATTATTTGTGTATAATCGAATTTCTCAATATGTATTATCAAAATTGTAAGACGTTGGAGTTTCGTGATGTTATAGAATTAATCATATATCGAGATGTAGTCACTGAACGTGAATGTAACAGATCTATTCAGCATTTTATAGATTTTTCAATATTATTCCAATTAAGATTGGAGTTGGATTACTTATAGCACTAACAATAAGTTACATAATCCTACAGAGAAGAAATTTTCCAAATTGAGATTTTTGGAGTTATCTAGATTTCCGGATTTAAATAGCGTTCTATCTGCTTTTTTTTTTTTTTTTTTTTTTTTAATTTTTGTTGAATGTTATTTAATTCTTGTAATTTCTAAATATGCTACCGGTCTTACGACACTTTTTAAATGTGTTTTTTATTAACACGTAGAAACATTTTAGTATTTACGAACGGTAATTCAACGAAAACCGGCTAATAGACAGAATTCTATTTATTTAATTTTTAATTTAATATGTTCCGAAGATTGTAAGAGAATTCAATCCAGTTTCGAACTGATGAGTTTATGATTATGAAAAAATCAATCCTCTCATCAGGCCGCGGCGACTGGACTGACTATACCACAATTTACATTCTATATATACAGAATGTCCTGTGCTTTATGTACTAGCGAATCGTACTAATACAGATAAATTCAATTACAATTCATTATTTCAAATTGTAATTGAATTTATCTGTATTAGTACGATTCGCTAGTACATAAAGCACAGGACATTCTGTATATATAGAATGTAAATTGTGGTATAGTCAGTCCAGTCGCCGCGGCCTGATGAGAGGATTGATTTTTTCATAATCATAAGCTCATCAGTTCGAAACTGGATTGAATTTTCTTACAATCTTCGGAACATATTAAATTAAAAAGTTCTATCGGCGTTTTTGGCAATGGTCCATCCAAATACTCCCGAAAAATATAAAAACCTAAGCAAAGTACGTGTACATAATTTGAATACATGTGCTGCCACTATGGTTACTCGTATAATATTGCGTACTTATGATAAACAATTTGTTGTAAACGAGCACATGCTCAAAACCAATAGTGACAGCATAATGTTTTTAAGACAAAATTTTCGTCAATTAGTAATTTAATACATCTCTACGCAATTTTTTATTATTCTGGCTGTTGAAAAAAGATCACTCTTACACTTCTTAATAACGATCCTATCTTCCCTTCCCATTGTTTTTCGAACTTGTTATTTTCTGAGACTGTTTTCGAAGTCCCAGTAACTTTATAGCTTTTAATGGTTATAATGAGACCTTAAAACAATTTATTGTTTAATTTATATGAAGTTAATGTTTTCCAAAAATTGTAAGATAATTTAAATCAGTTTCTAGGGACGGATATATTTTTTCCTTATTTTTATTTTTCAATAATTATGTTCTCCTCGAACCTTAATAAATTTGTTACATCTTTAAATTAACTTTTCTAAACCGTCGTAAAAATCGTTTTAATATTTGCTGCAAAATGTTCATTTATTGCTAGGTGCTACAACGAAGCATATTGAATAACATTTTTATTCCACAAAATATTGAAAACAAAATACGGTAAAATTTAATGCCTATTGCGGTTAAAAATTCTGTTAAAAATTATCTGGCACTCTAGTTTACTAGTGTGTCTTATTTTGTGGCCACCAACTCCACGGACAAGAAGAGCAAAAATGCTTAATGTTTTATTGCAAACAACCTTTCATGTAACACCCAGTACTTTGCTGATCTATTACATACATTTCAAGTCAGGTGTCGATGAGTTTTTTACAAATGTAATACTATATAGGGAAAACAACTATTGCTGGTATTCAATCGAAAAAATTACCATGGACAATTAGTTGGTATCCCGTTTCTAAGGGAGACACGCGACACAGAAGTCAGCAATGTGGAAAACATACGGTTTGGTCATGACATAAAAAAGACATTTTGAGGTTAGAAAATAGAGCGAAAAGCCTACTTTTAGCGCCTTTTGTAGAAAAACAAAATTTTGCTTTCGAAAATTAAGCTTGCTTAAGACTCGGTTGTTCCTTAATTTGTCATTGCATGAGATCGTTAAAGGAGATAAATTAATCATACTTTTCTTCATCTGTAAATTTAATGTGTGGATCGAAAGTATGAAATGTATTTAAGGTATCTGTGATAAACTGTTGCGGAATTGCCAAGATGGTGTTGTAGTAATGGTAAACATTCATTAAAAAGCATTTTTCCATCACCCAATCGGCAAGTATCGGTGACAACGAGTTACCCATAGCAATAGCAAATTTTTGTTTGTAAATTACATCCATAATTTTGTTAAATACGTAATTTTGGCCAAAATTTTGTTTGTAATTTGATTGATTGCAATTGAAGCTGCATTTATGGAGAGTCAAGCATCTGTTTCAAATTTAAATCAACGTAATGGTGAGCTTCGGAGCACTTATATCTAAGCCAATTCCATACAGATACTACCACTGAATCTATTATTAATTTCATTGCCAGCAAAAATAACTCGTATATAATTCATCAACCATGACGTGCTTCTCACTGATACCAAAAGTTTGTATTTCAACCGACCTGACATTTGGGTCATTTAAGCTTGGAATTATGGAAGATTGTATCGATATATTGAGAGTTGCAGAGTTTTGGCTACCGGGTGTCGTAGTGCGGGAGTTTAGAGATCGGCGACGCTCAAAAAACGGGGGAAGTGCACGTGCGATTACCGGAAGGCATCTAATCAACTGTAGCGAGGAAATATTTAATAATTCAATTTTAGATTCTAATTTAATTCTTGATGTCAATGGTACTAACAATCTCAAAAACAATTTATCTTTTTTTTTGTTTAGTTGCAGTGGTACACGTCTTAAGGGTGGCGTAGTTCTAATTGCTGTGCGTAAAAAGATATTTAGTGAACTGTTATTGTCTGACCCAAAGTTAGAATACATGGCAATATATAGAATATATAGATTTAATTATTTATCGGGATTTCAATTTCCCGGAGTTGATTTGGAGGGTGATAAGGATTTTACCCCATTTAATACTAATGATTGTTCTGCACTGGTTTGTGATTACATGGCCACCTTTGGTGTATTTTGATTTTTTGAACTGAGTGTTCATGATTAATTAATTTTGATATACATATTTATTGTTATTATCTATCACGTACCTTCGTTATTATCATCCGTCATAAAGTTTATCTCCACCCATCTTTTCCTAAATTCTTCAACAGCAATTGTAGTTGAATTGTTCGTCAACATTAAACGAGACTAAAATGTCATTAAGTTGAAGAGTCACCTTATCGAGAATTTCTATTAGCACAAACGAATTTTGGACATTATATGAGGCGCCCGTTTCCAAAACTGCCCATTCGCAGCTGAGCTGCTTGTTTGGTAAACCGAAAATTTCATAAATAGAATTTTCTTTTTTTGAGTATTAATGAACAATATAAGCAAATTTGGCTCATGGAAAATGTTTAGTTTAATTTTGAAACCTTGAAACAGGCAATAAAAATTAACAGTTTTGGAAACAAATGAGTTTTTAGATAGTTTCTGAACAGTTTTGGTGACATATCTGTGCGTTATAGAATATGGGCAGTTTTGAAACAAAACAGATAATGTAAAATAGATAGTTTTGGAACACACAATTTGAAGAATTTGGAGAGTTTTGGAAAATTTCATAATTTTCATTACTGATTGTATGATTGAAAAGATTCTTTTGGAACATTATTTTAACTTCTATACTAATGTACGTGATTTTTTCAAAAATGCGTTTTAGGCAGTTTTGGAAACGGTCGCCTCATTTTTACTATCTATTGTTAGGTTGTTGAGTAGGGTGTTTAACAAAATCTTGGTTTTCAAAATCCTGTTTTTCTGTTAATCCGGATTTTCAAAATTCTGGTTTTCCAAATCCCTGTTGTGCAAAAATAAAAGTTTCGGTTTTCAGAAAATCCTGATTTTTATTTTACGAGTATACTATGAAATCCCGTTTCAAAATTAAAATTTGCCTTCACCAGAATTTTTAAAAAAATATATCTTTCAAAACTAAGATTTTGAAAACCGGGATTTTGAAAACCGGGATTTTGAAAACCGGGATTTTGAAAACCGGGATTTTGGAAAGCAGGATTTTGAATTCGGGATGTTGAATTCGGGATTTTGAAAACCGGGGTTTCGTAGTACACGCTGTTGAGTATTTGGAATAAATATTTAGCCAGGCGTAAAAGGTAAATTATTAGTAGAAATAATCGGTCTCAATGGGTGTCTGTTGTATTTTTGAGAATTTTGTTGTATTTTTAACGATCATCCTTTTAACCAGATTACTACCAATATTAAGTTTATTCAACAGTTTGGTTAAATCATTAGTTACTCTGGTAGTAAGATCTTTGTTCAGAGTCTCATATGTATTCACATCATTAAGTAGATTTCTGAGTTTTGTCTCATCTCAGTTTTCTTGCTCTTGTCACTTTCTACTCGTACTAAAATAATTTTTTTTTTTTTTTAAGAAACGGTTCAAATTAATGTTGGTTCTAACTATAAGTTTTCCACAAGGAGTTGTTGTCACTACTCATATATTCGTTCATATGGTTAAAGCTACTAATTCACTTTTAAGTTTTATTATCATAAGGAAGTTCAAGATTTGTAAGATTAATCAGATAATCTTCAGAACTGCTAATATTATTATTAACTTTGTTGGTTAGTCTACGTTTATGTATTTCAAGCATAATTTTATTATGTTCACACTGTGTGCTTTTAAGAAAATGGAAATCATAAAAATTAAAACTCACCGATATGATGTTGTCTAATTAAATTACTTCTTCTATCAAACCTTTAAATTTTTGAATACATATCTTAATTTCTAAGTTTAATAGTTGTTTCATAGAAATCCATGATGTTGAATAATGATTCCCTTTGTTTTATTTTGTAGGAAATTAGGCCTGCTACATCTTCTGCATTCCAATAAATAAAATCTTATGCTAATTATTTTGGTAATTTTATCATTAATCTGGATGTATTTGAGAATAGTTCTATTGATTCTGTAATCATATGTTTCTCGAAGAAAAAATTGATCATTGCGTCGTCATTGTGGCGTCACTTTGTCAACACGGACGCTAAATTTATTTTACAACCATCATGCCATCGTACCATTATACCATCATACCACCTTACCATCATACCTTCTTAACCTCATACCATCACCATAATACCATCATACCATCAAACCATCATATCACCATACCATTATACCCTGATACCATCATTCCACCATGTCATCATACCGTCGTACCATCATACCATCATACGATCATACCATCATATAGGTTTTACACCTTAAATTAGACTTAGCAAATTATATAAATGGCAAATTAGGATGGAGCTTGGCTATTCCTTAACCGATTATGATGAAATTTGACCTGTGCGTTGGAAATGGAATTCTAAAATGGTTTTTAGATGAAGTTCTGAAGTATGGCCAATTAAGACGGAACTTGGCTATTTCACAACGGATTTTAGTAAAATTTGATATCGGAGATGAAAACGGGATTCTAAAACGATTTTTGGATAAAGATGTGGAATATGGCCAAGTAGGATGAAACTTGGCTTTTCCTTAACCGATTATGATGAAATTTGACATGTGCGTTGGAAATTGAATTCTAAAATGATTTTTGGATAAAGTTCTGTAATATGCTCAATAAGAATATAACTTAACTATTTTTAACCGATTATGATGAATTTTGACGTTTCCAACGAATAGAATGAAATGTGGTCCAAAATTATGTTTGGACGAGGTTGTAAGTAATATGCCAATATGGTTTCTATAATGTTGTCTATTTAGGGTTCTGTGAATCATGTATCTGTTAAGGTTTCTTTAACGCAGCGTATTCCATCAATTGCTAAACGATCGAGATTATCTCCGTAATAATATTCAAGTTCCATTAGAAACTTTTCTTGCCAATCCTTCGCATTAAACTTCGGGTTATGTTTTCTGAGTATCTGCTGTCAGAGCGGGACGTTTGGCCATGTTTAGAAAAATATAGTGTGCAGCGGACACTTACCACAGTATTGAAACTACTAAAGGTAATGCAGAGTATCAGAATTAGAAATATTATTTTAAATCCTCATTCCCAATCTCGAATTTCATTATAGTGGAATTTAATCTTTATTGGTTGAGAAATAGGAAAGCTCATGGCCATATTTCAGAACTTCATCCAAAAATCATTGTAGATACCCATTTCCATAGCGGATGCCGAATTTCAATAAAATCCGTTAAGAAATAGATATGGTATAACCTAATTGCCCTTTCATATAATAAAGGTTCAATTTGAGATTTGAGATATTAACAGCGACCTTTGTTAAGTCTTAAACCATAGTTGTGTACAGTTTAATTCAAATCAGTCAACGCGTGTGGATTTGTTTAAATATTATACACATATGCTGCACATCAAACAATCAGTTATATAGATTGCTCAACTGCTAACTAAACCCTAATCCAACCCCAGCTAAGTCTCAATTCAACCCGCAAACGGCCCCCAACTCAGCCCTCAACACACCCGCAAACTGTCTTCCAATTCAATACTCAAACCAGCATATATAAAAAATTGGCCAACTGCTCACTATATCTTAATCCAACCCCAACCCAACTTCAACTCAACCCGCAAATTGACCCCTAACTTAATCTTCAACTCAAACCCCAAACACAATGCCCAACTCAATATTCAAACCAGCATATGTACTCGTATATAAAATATTGATAAATATTTCTATAACCAGGTGTTTTGGGTCAATTCGTACGGCATATGTACCCGACCCTCTTGACGTGCAGATTCCAAAAGCTCTTTAAATCTCCGCCTTGATCATAGAAACAGATTTGCGAAAAAAAAATCTAAATCGGACGAGCCGTCGGGGCTTTTAAAACGTCGAGAAAAGTGGTTTTGGACCAATCAAATTTTTGGTCATTTTTGATAGGATTTCAATACTTTGGTCTTTTTAGACCGAACCATGTTAGTCGTTTCAAGGTGAATACTTAGATATTTTGCTTCATCAGTTTGAGGTATATCCTGGTTATTCATTTGCATTGGGGGGCATGTACTTCTTCGCATAGTTAAGGTTATATGATTAGATTTAGCAACTTTAACTTTAAATCGCCATTTTATGCTTGAATACTGTTAATCTTTTCCTGCAAGACTTCTGTATAGCTTTATTGTGGTCTTCATGTGATGAGAGTACTGCCGTGTCGTCTGCAAATGTTGCAACAGTTACTTGATTGCTTGTAGGTATATCTGCGGTATATAGCACATAAAATATCGGCCCCATCACGCTGCCCTGTGGTACACCAGATTTAATTGGGCAGACATTTGTTTACGCATCTTGATATTTTATTATAAAATATCTATGCAGTAGATATGATCTGAGCTATGTCCATGAATATAGCAGAACAATACCTTTTTTCCTACAGGGCTTCTTCAATTACTTGAACTATTCTGTGTACTTGTTCTATTGTTGAGTGTTCTGGCCTAAATCCAAACTGATGATCCGGAATCAGCTTCTCTTCCAATAATATCGGCTTTAAATGCTTAAGTAGTAATTTTTCAAATAATTTAGACATAATTGGTAGCAATTTTATAGGTCTGCATGACGTAACTTCTTCTGGGGACTTGCCTGGTTTTGGTATTAATATTATACTTGTGAAACTTTCCATTGTATTGGGAAATATCCTTTTCTAAGTAAAGCGTGGAATAAGTAGGTTAAAAATCGAATACCCTTATCTGGCAACTGTAGCAAAATGTTTCCTGTTATAAGATCATATCCTGGCGCCTTTTTAGGATTTAACTCTCTCGCTGTATTACGGATCTTATACTTCTAACATAGCAAACTTCGTGAAAGTAGTTTTGAATGATGTTGTTCTTTTCATCTGTACTTTGTGACAGATGTATTAGAAATACCCTTTCAAAATGGTTTGCAAATACTTCAGCCTTTTCTTCGTTATTTCTCGCCCAGTAACCGTCACTTTTACATATCGGTGGAATATGCATGCAGTGAATAATCTGTGTTTTCTGTTGGTGAGATTCGAGATAGATACTCTTGAATTGACTGCTTTTTTAATTGATATACGGTTCTTTTAACTGTTTGACACCTTTGTTTAGTTTACGTTTATCTCCCGCTAGTCGATATCATTACCATTGCTGTTTTAACTTTCTTTTCTCCTTAATCATTTTCTTGACAACATTCGAACATTCCCCCTTTCTTTCATTTCTCATTTTATAGTGGTGTTGACTTTCGAGCTGCTGACTGAATACATTTATTGAAATGTGCCACTGCTTGATTTAAATCACTTCCCGTCTTTAACTTGATGTTTGTGTTTAAATTCTCTGTTACTTCCAGTTAGTTTTATTGTTGCTTAACATTGGTTGTTTCTGTGTATTCACACTATCTTTGTTCCCAAAGTGATTAAAAGAGGCGAGTGGTCCGATGACAGGTCCAAGCACAGCGTCGCATTAATGTATATGCTATTCCTTTGGTGACGCAGAAATCTATGACACGTGGCCAATAGGTATTATAATCACCCCCTGCTATGAAGCCATGACCCAAAGAATTATAAAAACGATCAAATTGTTCCATTTTTATTGCATGTTTTGGTGGGCAGTATATATGGGCGAAATGGCTATAGGACCTAACCAATCTTATATTACTGCAGTGTCACCATGAGCTGTTCCGTCAGGATGATTCGTGTCATACTCGTATATGGTGTATCTGGTTATTTTTAAAAAATTGTTGCTGGTGTTTTGCGTTTCGGATATTAGCATAACATCTATTTCTTGTTATATGAAGAAACTTTTAACTTCTTGTCCATGTTGCGATGAACCGTTGGCATTCCAGATTACTAATTTAAGAGTTCTGGACATTCAATGATTTGGAGACAATGATCGTTAGAAGATTAAGTATAGTATACATTTTGGTTATTAATTTTTCCATCATAATTTCCAATCGTTGTAGAAGACTTCTCCGTTGATCCGAATTGTCCGTTGATTGGTTTTCTTTGGTACAATTTCCTTCCGCAGTTTGACCTTTACTTGAACCTTGGAGTTTCTGCGCATATGTTATCCCAGTAACTAGGGCTGCTACTTCTCCACTATTTTTTCTCTGAGAGGTGGAAATCTGCGAGTTTGAACTTCTTTATACAGACTGCAACCTCTATAGTTGGCTGGATGGCTACCATTACAGAGCACGCATTTCACCTCTGTACCGCACGTTTCCTTTTCACACTGATTTGTGAGATATTCACCTATACATTTCACACATCTGGGTTGCGATTGCAATAAGATTTGATATGCCCGTATCTTTGACAAGTAGTGCATTGAACTACTTCACGTTTGACGTCATCAGTCTACTTATTGAATGTATTTCTTTATTTGATTCACTCGTTCGAAGCTCAATTTTAATGAGTGGGACTGACTTTTTCGGACCACTTTGCCTCATGTTGCAGATAACAACATCGTGGTCCAGGTTAGTTATCTCACTTTTCAAATCTTCGGTGTAATTGATGGATGCAAGTTTCATATGACCACTTGGTAGGTTTTGTTCACTTTCTTTGTTCACTTCGTATTTCGCTCCGTTAGGGCTCTGATCACCAATGGGTAAACCTCGACATTTTTTAACTGGATTTTAACCAGTTTAGTTCCAATTATTTTTAAATCGAAGTGGTGGTGTTCAGCCCGTTCCTTTAACAAGACAGTTAAAGGACTGATTGTTTCCACACCTCTCACAAATATTGGTGGCGGAATTATTTTTTTGGGTTGGGGCGATTCTTTAGCTTCCCCGGGCAAACTATGAAATCGAGTACCCGTTTTGTTTGCCGTGGTCGATCCTTCATTATCTTCAGATGTAGATATGAATGGCGTGGACACAGTTGTATCGCTCGACTCTTTCGGTTGACCCGATTGTTGAAGTATATTTGTTCAGTTAGCGGAATTATATGCTTGGGCGACATTGGAGAATAATTTTGTTGTATAGATGACATATTTTCTGATGAATTTTGATTAATTTATGTCATTTGAAGCGAACTACCTGGTGGAGGAGTTCGTGGGTTTTTTTTTTGTTTTCACTTTTTGTTTACTCTGCATTTTATAATTCACGTGTAGTATTCCTTATTAAAATTATATTTACAATGCAAATTGATTTTAAAAGCCTACCAATCAAAACAAAATAAATTGATAACCAAACTAAATTAGGGTAACTTGATAATTTTAAAACCATTTACATTTAAACCCATGATTTTCGTTAAATTTTCTTTAAATGAAAAACAATCAAATTAATCTCACATTTAGTATGTGAGAAATAAAAGAGAAATAAAACGACATATGGTAAATGATTGTCACAATAATCGCTTGAAATTTTGAACTTAGCTCCTTCATTGTCCCGTAAATAGCTATTAGATGGGATCTGATGAAACCGGAAAATTTTGATTAGTTGATTAGTATAATTTCATTCGCCGAATCAAAAGGTTATTAAAGGCTATATTTTCTCTTCTAAGCATGGCTAAATAATTAAATATTAACCCTTAACTGGTATTTGTACCTTATACGGGGCATACTCATTTTGTTGCTAAAAATAATATTTCCAGCCGCTTTCTGTATTTAATGTCTATTGTCACTAAATATTAAAGTAAGGGAGAAATATAAAAAATTAATTTGGAAAAACGTCCCGTTCGTTCCAGAATCGGAAACGTCCACATTTAAAGCAGATATGCAAATATCGCTGGAAATAGTTACTTGTGAAACTCCTTTATCATTGTTTAACGTGTTGTTTGACGATGAAGTCCTGAATCTAATGGTAAAACAATCGACATTATATTCTGCACAAAAATTTATTTCAAATCCTTTTGTTTTACCAAAATCAGAATTGAAAAATTTCCTGGCAATTTGTATGATTTCATATATATACCAACTTCCCAACACAGAGATGTATTGGAAAAATAAAACAGTTCAGGAAGCAATGCCATTTAAATCTTTTAAAAAAATTAAAAGCAACCTGTCGACAACCAACTAGCACTGCCTAAAACTCATTCGCAGCATGACAGATTATTTAAGCTACGATCATTGTCAAACCTTGTGCAACAGAAGTACTCTCAAATACCTCTAGAATAACCTTTCTCTATAGACGAACCGATCTGTGCGACTAAAATTCAAAGCTCTATAAAACAATACCTCTCATGTAAGCCGCATAAATGGGTTTTAAAATCTTTGCGTTAATAGGAGGATCTTCAGATAAAGTTTCTTATTTTTTATACATACTTATTTTGGTTTTGTGATCTTTCTTTTATATTATAGGTTAAATGTATAATTTCGAAGTTTAATCCGGTCTAGAGAATAACTACAGAATTACAAACGAAGAAAACCTTGGAGCTTCTGCAAATATAGTAGTCCGATTATGCAGACCTATTCCAAGAAACATAGCTTAAAAAAATTTTTGTGATAACTATTTCACACAATTCTGCTAGTACTATTCCGAACAGGATTTCAAATTCGAAGCTAACGACTAAACAAGAAATTAGCAAACTACAGAGAGGATCCTACGAAGATTCACTTCAACATTTGATGGTGCTGACTTATGTCTAATTCAATGGAAGGATAACAAGCCAGTAACTCTCGTCTCGACATTTGTTGGAGCAAATCCTTTGTCAAATATGAAAAGGTGGGATTATCAGTGTCCATGTTAGATAATCAATGCCCAGAAATAATCAAACAATATAATCGGCATTTGGGAGGGGTCGATTTGCACGTCAGTTTTATTGGTTGATATCATATAAAGTATAAATCCTTAAAATGATACCTCGGAATATTCTTTCACATGCTTGACATTACGGTGGTAAATTCATGGATAATATATAGAAAGGCATGCAAAATAAAAAACCAGCAGCCTTTAATGCTTTGCGACTTTAGCATAAATTTAGGAATTGCATTGTGTATTGTTGGGTCTGGTATGTTTTATGTAAATATTTTTACTGACTTACTAAAGAAAGACTGAATTAGAAACATCTACTTTCATTTTGTAATAAACATGTGAAAACTGAAATTATTTTGAATTATTAATTAAGCTCCATTCGCATAAACAAAAGACAATATTTTTTGACAGATAAAACCAAAAAAAATCCTGGATAAAAGTGATAAAAAATAAAAAATATTTGTTGAAAAGAAGAAGAACAACAAAAATTAAATAACGTTCCCGTGGTATTTCATTTGCCAATTTACAACAATAATGCTATGTATTCAATTCCAATTTAGAATTCGCCGAATTCCTACTGAGTTGTTGGTATTGAAATCCAATTCCACTTTGAAGTTGTTTTGTTCAACACCAGGCGTTTATTATCTCGTTTTTTTAGTTCTGGCTAGGTTGGCTTTGTAACTATTTTTATTAGTTTGTTTGTTTTTGACATTTATAATAAATAAAAACATATTTTATTAAAAATGCTAGTCTAAAACCAAATCTACTCATTTTTATGTTATTTACGGAACAAAAATTATATTTCGTAGTAATTAGCTTTAAAATGCTACCAACCTTTAAGAATTAATCAAATTCTAAAAAAGAATTGGTTGGCTAATTCATTTGACCAAAATTGAATTCCAATTTCAAATCCAATTCCTTGAAAAAATATTTTTATTTTTTTTTTCTTATCTATCGCTTTCAAATTAATTTCTTTACAATTTTTTTTTTTTTATATTTCAATTTTCAGGCAAACATAAGTCCAAGAGAATATTTTGAAAAGTACAATCTCTATTTCACAAAAATTAGAGAACGATCGGAACGAAATCGTATACCTGGAGGACGCGATAAGGACGAAGGAAATCCTGAGGCTTTTAAATCCAAATCTTTTGAAGATGATGCAATATACCAAAAAACATTTCTTACATTGTTACCAATAGGTAAGGAATCATTTTGTATGGAATTTAGTGATTTAGTAAAAAAGAAATATTTTTAATCTTAGATAATAATACAGAGAATCTGACGAGCTTTGCGAATACTTATCGGCGGAATGTTCTTATGTTTTACGATAAATATTATCGTAAAAAGCGATCAACGGGAAATATAAATGACTTAATATTTGTACGGTTTAATTTACCGGAAATAAATGAAAATGTAACCAAAAATTTACCAATTGGAGAAATAATCGAAGAATCCACATTACGATTAATGATCTCTAAATCTAATCATAATATTAATAATAGAATTTATAATGACGATAGTAATACAATTAATATAAAAGTTTACCAATTAGTTGAACCATACGAAAGAATTTGGTTGGACTCTTATAAATTAGATCTAAATAATTTTGATGCACGAAATTATAAATGGATTGAACTTGACGTTTCAAAGGCGATCGCAAGTTGGTTAATCCTTAAAAAACAAAATTTAGGATTTGAGGTATTGTGCGAATACTGTTCCCGGTATAATTTACATATAGTACATGATACATCGGCCATTAATTCATATTTAAATAATGATAATAGTCCTGTATTAAATATAATCAGTAATATGATACATCGTGAGAAACGATCAAAAAATCATAATCAACATTCAATGCTGCAAATATCAAAACGAAAACCTCGTCGCACGGATTGTCATAAAGATAATCATAAATGTTGTCGTCACACAATGGAGGTGGTATTTAAAGAAATTAAAGGGTTTGAATTTATAATTCAACCCAAAGTATTCGATGCTGGTTATTGTCGGGGGAAATGTCCGGCACGTTATAATCCGGCACATCATCATGCTTTACTGCAAAGTTTAATATGGAAACAAAATAAAAATAAAGCGCCGCGGCCATGCTGTGCCCCTTCAAAACTAGTCGAACTTGAAGTGCTGCATGTTGACGAAGAAGATAATACCAAACTAAAAGTTTCCACATGGAGTGATATGAGAGTTCTGGAATGCGCATGTTCTTAATAATAATATACCAATAAAGATAAAACATACTACAAATACAACAATTTTGTTCCTATAATTTATTTATTTTATTTTTTCATTTTAAAGAAATAAAATACATTTTAATAAGTAAACCAAATATTTTTTTTTTTTTTTAATACAGTATTCTTTCAGATGAAAAAGTCACAATTTTAAAACAAGCTTAATTTAATATTAATTTGTTTCCCCCAATGTATGATTTTCCCATAAAAACCCATGTAAAATTAACACTTTTGATTCTAGTTTTATTGCAAACCTATAGCGGTTCAGCCAATATTCACATATTCAACCACAATATGTTTCATAGCGTCGTACGTTCCAGCACGAATACGCATTGGGTGTACCACGTTGTCTGAATACGCTCCACACGAGAAACAAAACACACGACGTGATGACGAACACAAAACAAAATAAACATTCTTTTTTTATCTTCATCTTCCAGTCTCGATATTTAAAGCGATGACACGTCGCTCGTGGTGTTGGCCGCCAATCACCTTTGTATTGCCAAAATGTTGGTTATATGTTGTATAAGAATTAACTTTGTAAAAACTTAAAAAATAAATTTTGTTTAATTATAATTAAATAAATTATTAATAATGTATGTGTAAATTTATTTACTAACAAACTTTATATTGATGACCGCCGACGTTCATTTTTATGGAGATGAACATGCGGTCTTCCCGTGGCGTACTGCAGCTATCGGGGGGGTCACAGGTGGTGGATAGTGGACGGCCTATCGATAGGTAGGCTAGCGGTGAATTAAATAAGCCGCCCCCAACCGCAGTCCAGCTGGTGGGAGAGTCTCAGGGAACTGGGGAGTGGTTAACCTCAGTTCATTAAATTCTGAGTGCCTATGATGCCCAGCATGGAAAGGCGAACAGATGGCGCCAGAAAACCATCGACCAATAACCACGGCGGACTGGGCGTCGTGTCCTCTCTGCACCTCCGGAGTCTCCGCGGGTGATGAGTGGGGGTACCCCTATAAACGGGTGACCCGGGAAATGGAATGGATCCCATTGGATTGGGCTCTCCATGTGAATAGGTGAAAGGGGGAGAGAATGTGGGCGGAGGGAAGGGGGAGCTGGGAGGCCGCGGTGCTAGCGAGCCGAATGGGCTGGATTAAGGTGTTAAGCGACCCGTGCTGATGATCAACTAGGCTGGGGGCCCATTTAACAAAGCCCAGTCGCTAACGGAGCCCTCTGGATATCTGGCGACCTCCAGTTGTATTTAGCCTTACCTGCGTATTCGGATCTCTGCGCAGGCGGACCTCTATTTCTCCGATACTCGTGGGAATCAGATGGAAAGATCGAATAACGAAAAAACAAAGGGCACCGGTTCTCCTCAAAAGCCGGTATCAGTGAATGGGGGTACCTCGAACCAGACGGGTGGGGCCTCTAAAGTTGCAAAGAGGGTTGGCTCTAGGGCAAAAGTCCCGGGAGTTAGCGGTACCAACGCAGCACAGGGGAGTGGGACGAGAGACATTCCTCCGGCGAAAAGGCGATACAGGAATCGCCGCTCGGCATTCCGAATTCTCGAGAAGTGGGCTGCGACCCCCGAGGGGCAGCTTACGGAAGAGCAAAGAACATCAGTAGCTTGGGCAAGGAGCACTGTGGGCTGCGGAGGCTCGGAAAGGGACCATATGTCGAAAAGACAGCGGTCCCAGGACGAGGTGGAAGTAGTCAACAGCAAGCGGGCCAAGTTGGTGACTGAAAGGAAGCCGAGCTCCAACTCAGGAACAAAGCTGTTCAGCGATGTCCTGAGGGAGCATGTGTTGATGCTAGCCGTCATTGACGAAAGTCAAGAAGATGGGAGCATCACGGCCGAAAAATGGAGGTTGGTGTATAATGTACTCAACCTCGTCTTTTTAAAGGTCCTGGGTGAAAATCCGGGACCTCCGCCATCCTGCAGAGATGCGGGGTGGTATCAAGGGCGTGTGAAGATGACTGCATGCTTGGACTCTAGATCTGTGGATCTATATAAAAAGGCTATAGCCAAAGTAGGGGATGTGTGGCCAGGCGCAAAGCTTGCGGCAGTTAGTCGGGAGGAAATTCCCAACAGGCCGAGGGCACGTGTCTGGCTGCCATCCGAACCGGCTAGCCCTGACGAGGCTTTGGAAATCATTCAGGCCAGTAACCCGAGTCTTCCGACCGGAAATTGGAAGATCGTCAAGCAGGAGGAGGCGAAGGGGGGCTCGAAATTATCAATTAAGGTAATAAATAAGGAGTCCTTTGCCCTCCTGCACAAAACGAAGGGAGTAATTGACTTCGGGTCAATTACTCTCAACGTTTATAAAAAGGACGGGAGGCCAACCAGAGGATGGTGGCAACCCGCCCAGGCCTGAAGGGGGTACCAGCAGCATGGGGGGAGAAGCTGAGGGTATGGGGGAGAGTGAAGCCGGCGACTTCGGTCGGACAAGGCCTCCCTTGAAGCATAAGGAGGGGCACATAAGCGAAGGAGCTGGTGTACCGATGGAGGAGGCTGTCGGCAGCCAGGCCAGACGGGTCGGCACTGACAAGTCCTCTACAGAGGGAGGGTATGAGGGGTGACGAGACGGGCGGATCCGGCGCACCCCAAAATACCGAGAAATAATATTCCTGCGGTAGCAGGAATATACCATAGAGATAGGTAGAGGTTAAATGGTTATGATTAAGATAACACAAATTAACCTTCACCATTCTAAGACTGCTTCGGCAGCTCTACTCCTCAGGCTGACTAGTTCGGGTGAGGATGTGATATTAATCCAAGAACCTTGAATTAACAACAACAGGATCTGTGGCCTCAGAACCAAGGGGTATAAAATTATATCCTCTAGTAAGTCTGGGAAGATCAGATCTTGTATTCTTGGGAAAAATAATATTAATATTTTCCTTCTCTCTCAATACAGCAATGGTGACACTACTGCAGTTAGCCTGGAAGTAGGCACTTGTAGATTCTGGCTAGTTTCAGCCTACATGGACCGGGAGAAGGAGGTTCCTCCGGATAACCTGGAGGAGCTGATCCGTAAAGCGGAACAATCAAAGGTAGGTGTGGTACTGGGAGTTGATGCTAATGCGCATCACACTATTTAACCTATAGCCTCGATATTCACCCTGTTACCCGGGAAGCCTTCAGGAACCCTAGAAGGACCAACTGGAGCAAATATGGGGAATTATTGGAGGAAATGTTACCGACGAGGGCAATGGAGCCCCCGACGACCGTTGGGGAGCTGGAGGACATGGTGGCTAGCGTTACTAGCGCATGCAACCGATCCTTTCGCGCTGCCTGCCCACTGGCTAGGCCTAAGGGTAGGCAAAAACCGGTATGGTGGTCCAGGGAACTGGGAACCTATCGTAAGGCTTGCAGGATAGCCTTTAATAGAGCCAAAAATACAAGGGAGGCTCAGGATTGGGACTCCTATAAGGAGAAACTCGGAATTTATAAGAAAGAATTAAGAAAGGCACAAAGGAGGTCTTGGAGAATCTTCTGTGATAATATGGAAGAGGTATCCGAAACCTCCCGCCTTAGGAAGATTCTTTCCAAAAGTACATCTAGTCCTAGTTTTTAGATAAAACCGGACGGATCTTGGACAGCTTCGAGTGGAGAATCTCTGGAGATTCTCTTCGAGACACACTTCCCAGGGAGCTTTGAAGGCCTGTTGGTGCGTAGCAATCATCAGGAATCACTGTCAGTAACCACAGAGGATATCGTAACCAGAAAACGGATCCTATGGGCACTGAGGGGTTTTAAACCATTTAAATCGGCTGGTCCGGATCAAATTATACCAGCGGAACTTCAAAACAACTCAGAATTTATTCTTCCCTACCTGGAAGCTATATTCAAAGGGAGTTTGAAGCTGGGCTATATTCCTAGGTACTGGACGGAGGTCAATGTGGTGTTCATACCGAAAGCGGGGAAAAGCTCACATGTCTATCCTAAGGACCTAAGACCAATAACTCTATCATCCTTTCCTTTGAAAACCTTGGAAAGGCTGCTGGATGTATACATCAGAGATAAAATAGGTGCCAGGAAGTGGGCATCGTCTCAGCATGCGTACACAAAGGGTAGATCTGTGGACACTGCTCTGCACGCCTTGGTGTCTACGATTGAGAAATCGATTAATTCGAAGGAATTTTGTTTGGTGGCCTTCCTGGATATAGAAGGCGCCTTTAATAATGTGAAAGCGGAGGCAATCAAAGAGGGATTGTCATTTTTGGAGGTGGACGTTCCTCTGATAGGGTTAATCAATTATATGCTGGGAAGCAGGATTGTTAGCTCGAAGTTGGGGGACTCCACCTTCAAGAGGCGAGTAACTAGGGGAACTCCGCAGGGGGTTTCTGTCCCCTCTTCTCTGGAACATAGTGGTAAACGGGTTACTACTTGAATTGGAGAGAGAGGGTATTGAAGTTATCGCGTACGCAGATGACGTAGCTTTAGCTGTTACCGGGAAATTCCTGGGCACGATTGTAGACGTAATGCAGAATGCGCTTACCATCGTTACGAAATGGGCTGGCAAATGTGGACTTGGTATTAACCCGTCCAAGACAGAGCTGGTACTCTTCACTAAGAAATACAAAATCCCGGTAGTTGTCCCTCCTACCTTAAATGGCACGAGACTTGCTTTTACTGATAGAGCTAGATATCTGGGCATTATCTTGGACAGTAAGCTTAGTTGGAAGCCCAACATGTTGGAGAGAATAAACAAAGCTACTATTGCTTTGTACTCCTGTAGGAACGCCATTGGTCATAGATGGGGTCTGAAGCCGGAGCTGGTACACTGGCTCTACACCGCCGTAGTGAGACCTGTACTCATGTACGGGGTGGGTGTTTGGTGGCCAGCTCTGGACAAGGTAGCTTACAAAAGTAAGATTGAGAGAGTGCAAAGAACGGCCTGCATGCTTGTTAGCGGGGCATTGAGGTCGACACCGACAAGTGCCTTAGAGGTTATGTTGCACTTTCTTCCGGTCGACATTTTTGGCAAACAGATGGCGGCAAATACGGCTGTACGACTTGCAGCCGTCTCTCAGTGGAGGTGTCTTAGTATAGGACACTCTACTATTGTCAGATCGTTGAAGGATGAGCTGGCGAATCTTGACTACATTAAACCTACTCTACGCTTCGAGAAGCGATTTCGGACCTCCTTCCCTTCAAGGGAATCCTGGAGGAATAGACCGTTATCGGAAACCGAAGCGTTGCAATCCTTCATAGATGGCTCCAAGCTAGACGGCAAAGTAGGAGCTGGAGTATTCTGTGACAAATTAAATGTAAATATTTCTATTCGTCTCCCTGATTACTGCAGCGTGTACCAAGCTGAAGTCGTAGCGATTGAGGAAGTCATGACGTGGTTGAAGCATAATGTGTTATCCTCAGACCGATCCGGTTGTTAGAATCGGTGTCTTTGGCGTCACGGGTGGCGTTGAGTTGTCACTCATCTCTAAATGAGATGGGTGAGCATTTCAACATCCAGGTAGTCTGGGTCCCAGGTTACTCGGGTGTCATGGGGAACTGCAGGGCAGATGAACTTGCTAGGCATGGTACGACTCTCCAGCTGCAACCGGAAAGGGCAAGTCTGGGGAGGCCTATCACAGCGCTGAGACAAGCACTTGGGAAGCAGGCGCTATCCTCAGCGGGGGAAAGGTGGTCTAACACCCTCACCTGTAGAGTTGCAAGACAAGTTTGGCCAAAGCTGGACTTGGGGCGCACTAGGGCATTAATATCCTTACGCAGACGTGAATTAAGAACGGTCGTAGGAATTCTCACGGGACACTGCCTTTTTGGAGAACATGCAAGAAGGCTGGGTCTGGAGGCTAATGACTTCTGCAGAAGCTGCTTGGACGAAGAGGAGGAAGAGACGTTGGTCCACTTCCTTTGCTCGTGTCCAGCATTGGCTCTCAGAAGGCACAAACACTTAGGTAAGTTCAGGATGGACTGCCTCTCGGATCTCGAAAACATTAAAGTGCGGGACGTCTTACGCTACATAAGTAGCTCGAAATGGTTCCAATAGGGGTAAAAGGGGATACATCCTGTGGTATCACAATGGACCGTCACCGGTCTAAGTGTGCGTAAGCAGCCACTCCAACCTAACCTAACCTATCCAAATGCAAAGAATTTTTACCAATGAACATTAGTGACACAAGAGCTTTAACAGCGAACAGAAGGCTCTGTTTTAATTGCTTATCGGCGACTCACCAGGCAGGAGTGTATAAATCAAAATTCCGTCGTAATACTTGCAACCGAAAACACCATTCCTTATTGCATACGGAAATGAATACTGTGTCATCAACAGATACTGCCGGCAGTAGTAGTTCATCATCAAGCGTGTTTTGATTTAGAAGCTTGCATGCATGGATTAGATTGCCTCGAAAAAAGGCAAAAATTTTGATTATAGGCCTAGCTACGTCGACTATTACGACTAGGGGTGTCACAAAACTAGTGCTGTCGACAATTTATAATAATCACACGCGAATAAATATCAAGGCTCTAATTATTCCAAAACTACCGCTGCAACTACCAAGGCAATTAAGAAGTGTGCAAGATTGTGAATTATTTAATAATTTTCAACTGGCAGATCCAAGAGGAATCGACATACTTATCGGTGCCGATAAGTTTTTCAGAGTTTTGAAAGACGGCCGAGTAGCTCACCCAAATGGAACAATGATTGCACAAAAAACCGTATTCAGTTGTATTATTAGTGGGGACTCACAAGCGAAAAGCATTGGAATAAAGTAAGGTTCTGGCATGGTAGAATACAGCTTAAATATGAATCTGAACATATACATCAAATACTTCGAAATTTTGGGGAAATCGAAGAGGTAGCAACTTGTGAACCATACTCTACAGAAGAAAGGGAATATGAGGGAAGCTTTAAGTCTAAACACAAGCGGCTAGAAAATGGAAGATTTTTAGTAAAGATTCCTTTTCAAAGAAATTCTCCAGATTAGGAAATTCAGAATAAAAGGCGACAAAACGATTCTACAATCTGGAAATAAAACTGCAGTCAACCGAAGCATTAAAAAAGGAATATATAAAGGCAATGGATGATTACATAGCACACGATTACATGGAATGCATTCCAGAAGAAGATATTAATGCAAGAGAACAAAACACTTACTATTTACCGCATCACGCAGTTATAAAAGAAGAAAGTTCCACCACGAAAGTTCGTGTAGTTTTTGAAGGATCTTGCAAAACTTCAGTTGGAATTTCGCTTAATCAAAAAATAATGATACGTCCAACGATACAACCGTGTATCGACAAGTGTTAGTTGATAAAACAGACATTGATTTCCAATGGATATCCTCTCTCAACAATATTCAATGATTTTTATGTCGATGATTTAATCAGTGGTACAGATTCAGTTGAAAATGCGATGCGGCTAAAAGAAAAAATCAACAAGTTAGGTCAACAAATTTTAATTTTGAAGTTGAAACCGCAACTATAAAAAAACTCGGGTTGCAATGGAATCCGGCGAAAGATTCGTTTACTTTTAGTGTGAAATTATAGACACAGAACTGTGGTTATTAAAGGTAGATTGGGGTGAAGATTTACCTTATGAGCTCTCAGCATTCTACAATAAAATTAAATTGAAATTAAAACATTTGGAAAAATTTCAGATTCCAAGATACCATATATTCAATGTGAACAAGCCGAATACCTTGGATTTTGCGACGCGAGCGAACAAACGTATGCCGCTGTTATATATTGCAGATCTGTTGGAAAAAATGGAGAAATCAAAGTGAATCTGATTACAGCTAAACCAAAGGTAGCTCGAATCAAGCAGGTTTCAATTCCAAGCCTAGAATTGTGTGGGGCTTATTTGTTAGCGAAGTTACGGAATAGCATGAAAATGAATGTACCGCCAGCTAGAATTTATTCTTGGACAGATTCCACCATTGTTCTCAAATGGCTCTCTAACTATCCAGCCACTTGGAACACGTTTGTGGCGAATAGGACACCTGCAATCCTAGAAATATTACCATGAGGTCACTGGAATCATATATCATCCAATAACAATCCAGCAGATCATGCATCTAGAGGAGTGGTTGCTGGGCAACTAATTGATCTGAAACAATGGTGATATGGTCCATCTTCTCTAATCTATAATTCTAGCAACTAGCCCGTAAACAAAGAGGAATGTCAATATTCGGCAGGCGATGATGATAAAAGACGACCACTTAAAGTATGCAGCCTGCAAACAAACGAGACTGATAATATATTGGCAGATTTAATCAATAAATATTTAATATTGAGGAAAATTATAATATTTTAGAATTCAGGATGCGTGTCAAAAAAATTAAAATGAATAAATTAACACTATAATGCAAAACATTGTGTTTCTGTAAAATTGTTTATCAATTTGCATAATCATATTGTATTATAGTGTAGGATATAAAACAATGTCAGACGAACGTGACCAATATAATTACAACAATAAAATATAGCTCAACAACCTTGGCGTAAATAATAACAACAACAAAATGTAGGTCAGCTGAACGTGACCGGAAAAAATTACAATAACAAAAAAGTAGGTCAACGACCTTGACGTAATAATTACAACAACAAAATGTAGGTCGACTCAAGTGTCCCGACTACTACTTACAGCAAACTGATTAGGATGTTAAGCTACGTATTACGGTTAAGTAGCAAACAGCCGTTTAATGCTACACAAAATAAGACCCTAACAAAAAGCGAAATAGTTGAAGCGGAAAATAAATTTAAAAAATGGGCACAACTCAGTGAATTCGAAATAGAAATCAATAAATTGTCAAAAAACGAAAGGTTACACAAAGGAAGTAATCTATTGTCGCTTACTCCTTTCCTAGATGAAAATGGAATATTAAGGATGGGAGGACGTCTTCACAATATGGACAGTCAATTTGAGAAAAGGCACTTAATCATTCTGCCAAAAATCCAGTCCAAACCAGATTGATATTAAACTTCTTCCGCCAAAAATATTTACATTCTGGCCCTCCCTTAACATCCCATCTAATAAAACAAAGATGTTGGATTCTAGGTAGCCGCAATCACATCAGACAACAACTACGAAAATCTGTGAAGTGCACGAGACAGGTGTATACAGATGTATATGGCGATAATAGTACTACCTTCGTAGGTGCTCGTCGAAAACTTAACGACATTTACAATATAATAAATTCTCTGGTTCCATCAGCGTCATCTCACTTTGGCGGTTTATGGGAAGCGGCAGTAAAATCGGTCAAATCACTCCAAATTAAAGCAACCAACGGAGTTAATTTAACATTCGAAGAGATGAAAACCTTATTATGTCAAATCGAATCGATTAAATTCAAGACCACTAAGCGCAATATCAAACGAAGGCTCATCATTGAGGTGCTCACACTATCACATTTCTTAATTCAGTCAGCAGCGGGTGCGATTCCTGAAGAAAATGTCACTAATACTTCTGAAGCAAGATTAAAAATATGGCAAAAGGGCAGCAACGAACGCAACATTTTTGGAAAAGGTTTTCCAACGAATATCTCAATACCTTGCAGTAACCTAACAAATGGAAAGCTACCAACGAAAACATCAAGCCTTGCGATTTAATCCATCCAGATGAAAACAAATTAAGAGAACAGCTACTTCCACATTAAAGCGACCAAATCTGTAAACTACCAACAGATGGTAAACGGAACGTTAACGGGGCGGAGTAAGTTAAGGTAGCAGAAATTAATAAAAAATAATTAAACACATAAATCTAAGATACCATCGTTCAATAATTGTCAATTATTTTTGCGCGCCAGTTTGAATTTATATTGTCATCGAAAAATTTGTGAATTTCTTAACATCTGGTCAGGAAAATAGATAATTTTTATTAGCTGATGATATTGCAAAATAAAGATCTATCTATTCTAAGAGCGACATTCAAAGCAATCACAACGATTTACGACATAAACTTTTTAATTGAGATTTCTGTTCGTGATTTTGAAACTCAGAAAATATTTGAAATCCACTCCACAACCCGAAGAAACCAAAACATCTCTTCTTGACGCAAAAGATAAGACTACACCAGGCAGATCTGAAGAAAACGCTATTCAGGCCAAAGCACGTGTTTAGCGCCCAGCAGCATTACAAATAAAAACGGTGACGTACACAAAAAAATAAAGTCTTTCACCTACAAAGCCCTTGTCTCTTAACATTTTCCACTTCCCCCAATAAAATAATCACTTAGACGACCATATTTAAATTTAACACATTTTATTTGAGATTAATCAATATTAATTGTATAAATGAATCAAAAAATAATTACGAGCTAGGTGACCTATAGAACTACACAATAGAACAAGAAAATTGTATAGGGTTCAAACCCGAATTGTGGAAAATATGTGAGTATAACCCGACACATATGTACTTATATGTAGTTATATATACGAGAAAACTATACCCAAGCAGTTGTATATAGTTACATTCGCATAAGTGATGACTAAGAACATTCCATCTTTGCACACAAAAGGTGTGTCAAGTAGTTATCACTAAACAACAGGAAACACGTCGTAATATGACCATGTAAAAATAGGTTAACAACATGGAAAATGCATGGAAAATGAAAAACAGAATATTGTGAGAAATAGAAAATAAGTTTTTTGTTTTAAGATATAACTCATGTTGTAAAGAACAATAAGATTAAATAAAAATAAATTTTTTATGTTTCTATTGGGAATAAACCTATAATTGGCGCAGCCGCCCGGTAGTGTAGTGAAAAAGTGATAAGTATAACAGTGCAGGATTAGCGAATAAAAACTAATTCAAAGTTAATCAATCCGTAAAGGAAAATTTTTATTTTTAGTGAATTTTTTTTTACATCTCTGGCTGAAGGTAATTAACCGCCAAGAGGACTAAAGATTCCGCCACCACACATCACCAAGCAACACTTGAGCCTGTGACACGACTACAAAGTATAATCTCCAGGTAACAAAGTTTATATAATTTTCTTTTTACTAAATTTTTTAAATTGTAACAATACTTTGGTTACCGTTTTGGCAAACGTGTGGAACTATAAGATATTCACAAAACTGCCACCCATATCCGTGCACTACAAGATAGACACGGAAGAAAAAAATTAGTTAACAAAAAATAAATAAATAAAGTGAATGAGAACTAAATTGATTGATAGATTTATAACCAATCGTCAGATCGATCTCAATCACGAAATAGAACTAGTGGTAAACGAGTTAACTGCCCAATTCAAAGTAGTTGTTAGCCATTTGCAGAAAATGACCGCGAAATCGGAAGAGAACAAACAAATTTTAGCATTTTCTGCAATAAAATGTAATACAAATTGCAGAGGCACAGAAATCTGCTGTAGAACATCAACCAATAGCAGTTGATTTATTCAGAATATCGGATCCAATAAAATCGATACCCGAATATGATGACGGTAATCGAAAACAATTGTCTGCTTGGGTCAAGACAGCGGAAGAGGTACTAAACGTGCTAGTGCCGCTAGTGTCTGAACCACAATTTAACACGTTCGCGGACACTTTTTTTTTACATGAGCCACTCAGAAACACACATTTAATAACTTTAAGGAATATGAAGATATTTCATCTCGGAAAGTAGGGAAATTCTTAGAATGGAATAATAAGTAATATTAAGATCATTTTGAAAGAAACATGGTATGACTGCTATAACATTCATTTGCTAAGTATAACTTTTTTTCTTATTATTTTACAAATGAGTGCTCTAGCAGTCTTCACTGTTATAGCAGTCATTTTGACTTCATACGTTTATTTGTTTATTTACTTGCTTATGACTGCCATAGCACACATGAATCTAATATATGTAAATTATTTTTTCAAATGTAAAATGTGGCATAAATTTAGACATGTTATAAAAATTACTAAACAAATAATAACCAATTATCTATATTTCATGTTTTATTCATTTATAGTTCAACAAGTAAAATAAATATTTTGTACATTTCAAATGCAAACTAGAAAAATCAGGAACTGATGCATAATTATTATAAAATAAAATAAGGGACATTTCAGAACTATTTATACAAACAGTTATATATTTGCTGTGTGGTAGGGTCCAAAACATTCTGGACATAACACTGGTTTTGCCGGACAAGATTGGCATCTAAAAGAAGTTTGGTTTTTCCTCTTATTAGCATAGCATCTTGTGCATCGTAAAAAATACGTTTTACGTTTATAACCAACTGGATGTGGAATTTTTTCCATAATATGGTAATTAGGATCACAACTGATTGAACTGGAAACTGGTGAATCACAATGTATGCTAGTAGATGAACTGCCAGGTCTACTGGCAAGTGGAGATCCTGTACGTGAAGTGCTTGGTGAGAAATGTTTCCTCTTGGGTCGACCTCGCAATGTGTTGATCAAACTCCCGCCATCTTCTTTAGCCGATGGAAGACTTATTAACGATTTAATTAATAAATCTCTAAACTTTAAAAATGTCATCTGGTTGTGTTGTTTTTTATAAAGAAAATAGCTATTCCAAACAGCAACGTCCAACATATGGAATAACACCTTTTTGTACCATCGTATGGTTTTTCTCGGAGAGGAATAATATGAGCACATTTGGTCAGCTCGATCAACTCCAGACATATGTAAATTATAATGCGCAATATCATTTGGTTTTATTAATTTTTTTCCATATCTGTTTGTCGTCTCAATTAGTTTCGGATGGTGTGCAGTGGTTATAGAAAGCACATCCCTCTTGTCTTTCCATTTCGACACGTATAATTGGCCTCGTCTTTTCCATACAATCTCACCTCTCCTCAATTTTTTCTGAACTACATCTTTGGGAAGTCCTCGCCGATTTGATCGAAGTGTTCCAGAACTATGAGTTTGATATAGCAATAGTTTTTCCGACAAACTTACGCTATTATAAAAATTGTCCATAAATATGTGATGGCTTTGATTTAGGTATGGCTGCATCAACCTTAATACCAGCGCTTCCGTTTTAGACGATCTCGTTGTTTCATCTTTTCCTTCGTAAATTTCGACAGATAATACATACCCATCACTTGATGTTAGTGTGTAAAATTTTATGCCATATTTGGCCTTTTTACCTTTAATGTATTGTCGGAAACTTAACCTGCCTCGAAACAAAAGGAGCGATTCGTCTAAAGACAATTCTTTGAAATGTGAAAACGCTGACTTTAAATTTGCCAAAAAAGGACTTACTAAAGGTAACACTTTCCTTAACTTTTCAGTTTTATCTGTCTTCCAGACATTGTAAACGGCAATATTGGGGCAAAATAGATCGAGTCTCTCGAAAACAAATGTCGAATGCTTGGGCTAGATCTTTGGCCCTGAAGAAGACAAAGGCCCAAAAATTTACACATTTCTGAACCATTTGTATCGGTAAATGATGCTATGCGGCTATTTCGTGTATTTGGTTTGTTGCTGTTAGTCAATTGCTTCCCATATTCATTCGTTGCATTCACTAGTTTCGTTATAATATTTTCGGTGAATAATTGGTCAAAAACGTCGCGTGGCGTTGAATTTCCGTTCAAATTTATTTTGATACCGGCATCTGCAATATTAAATTGAAACTCCGGAATGCATTTAACATCATCGTGCCAAAATTCTTCATGCTCCTCGCTTTCATCTAGGTCATTATCTAAATGATCAATTCCTGGTACCATATTAGTTTGCAACTCATCTGTTTCGCTTTCTGTTTCGTTCTCTGTCTCTGATTCAGTTTCAATTGGTTCATAATCAGGATCACCATTAAATTCTCCATCATCTGAGAATGGATCGAGTTCAGATCTATGCTCGCTGCAATCATCATCTAAGCTATCAACTTCATCAAATAGCTGTTTCAGCCTTTCGCATTTCTCTTCGTATGAAGCCATAGAAATAATAATTAAATTTTTCCTTGTTCTATAAATAAATTATTGAAAATTAAATTGCATATAAAATATTTAAATATTATCTAAGCTTAGCAAAAACCGTTCACAAAACCAATTATTATAAAATAAAAAAATAATTTATTTGTATCTCACAAAATAAAAAAAACGACCACTCAGAAACACACTTTATTAACGATTAATGAAAAATGTATGAAACAATGAATGCTATTGCTTTCATGCCATTTTTAGTTATACGAAAATATCCTAAAGAAGAATGTACTAAAAGACGGTGAAATCCCTATTTATATATGGTGTTTAATACAAAACGAACGTTACCCACAAGGCAAAACAATTTGTTTTAAATCTGAAAGAGAGTAAATTGTAATAGGTGTGTTCTTTTTAACGCTACAGTACATTATGTTTATGAATGCTATAGCAGTCATGACCGTATACAACAAAAATAATTGGACTGCTATAGCAGTCATGTCCGCGAACGTGTATATTTGCAAGCAGTAATCAATAAAATAAGGGATAAGGCAAAAGACTTGATATTTATTTATCTATGGCAATGGCACTACTGACTATAGATAATTATTTTGCTTTGCTTATTTAATTTTAAGGGAAAACTTGTCCATTTATCAAACAGGTTATTGAAACGACCCAAAAATTAAACTTCACAGCGACGGTTGGTGTTTAATATATGGGATACAGTACGTGACTCAATTATTTATGCGTGTTATATCAATTTTCCAGAATATAACCATGTAACAGGCGTCTATTACAAGTTCCAATCCTTCGTAGAAGCGAAGCAGAGGAAATACAGGCATAACCTCGAAATAACACGGAAACTGATCAAAACGGTTGATATAGATCTGATTGAACAACAAAACATACAAAACAGAAAAAGAATAACCTACTTGGACATACAACAAGAGAACCATCAATTCTGGATATGGTCTTTGCCAGGAGGTGTATCTATCTCATCGTTTGGATTAATAACACTATGATCTACATTAAGGTTCGTCAACACACGAAGAAATCGGTATAAAACAACATAAAGCAATGAAAATCAGAGGAGCTCACTAAAATGCGGACACAACATACTCAAATCTACTGATAAAATTAGGCATTAGAACAAAGGACCAGAACACCCTTTCTTTACCACTGAGATGAGTTACATTGGCATAAGTGATGACTAGGCTTAGGATTCTTAGGTAAAAAAATATTTTTTTTGGGAAATTCGAACCAAAAATTTGTTGGATAGTTATTCCTTTTAGAACAAATAAAAGCGAATGAGCTACATATGTAGCCACATATTTTTAAATAATGCCACCTATTTTACGTTTTACCACATATTTTAAGGTTTATTCCAAATATATTTAATTTTTCTTCAAGAATAACGTAATTCGACTTTCATAGCTTAAAATTTGATAAATAAAAAATATTTTATAAACTTAATTTTAAATTTAGATCAACAAATAATTTTTTTAGAAGTTGAAAATTTTTACTTTGGCCTAAACTCCGCTAAGTTAGATCAATAAATTAAGAACAAAATAAACGTCAAATTAAAATATCTCTTGTGACATTTATTTGATTAGGGCAACATATGGAAATCCATGTAAAAGAATTTATCGGAATTTAAATGAAACAAACAAACGTTAAAATACCTTAACTATAAAAACGTAGCAAATGCAATTCTACCCGATATATGCACTTGAGCAACAGTTTTAATGCTATTCATATTCAAAATGGGCTTAAACGAAAACTAGTTTTTAATCCGAAAAGTTCCAAGTTATTATATTTTTGAGGGAAATGTTGAATGCAAATTTGATCATTAAGTTTGAATTACTTACTGCATTATTTGAAATTTGAGGGAAATCTAAAGGTAACAAAATTAGCTTCAATTCTCAATTGGACGTAATGATTGTGAATGAAATTTTAAGTAGAATAACTAGCCCAAATTTTAGATTTAATTTAGAAATGAAAACATTCAGAATTCAAACATGAATTTTAGTAAAATGTTGAGTGCCATTTACGTAAAAAAAGTCAACATACGTTTATGAATTTCAACATATCGAATAGAAAATTAGAATTTCGAGCAGAAATCTGAATGAGCATTTGAATTCCGAAATGTAATTGAATAAATTCTTGAGCAGGAACTTATAATTACAAACTAGATTTGAACGACATGTTGTGTTTAATATGAATCAAAAGCTAATCGTATTTTTCAGCAAAAGTTTCGTTATAAATAGAGTTTGAATTCAAATATTTGAATAAAAATTCCAACCAGGGCTTGACTAAATATTGAGTAAATTTAAAAAAAACCTCCGGTTTTAAATCCAAAAATTCTGAGATAGTAACAAATTGTTCCTGCGTTAAACTACATTTTGCATGGAATTTAAATAGTACAAGTTGTTGTAGAGTGTTAATTGGGTTAAAAATTGATAGGAATTGAGTTACAACTCGAATTTTGATTTCACAAAATTTTGAGAGAAACATAAGTTTACACTGCACAATATATGTTGACTGAGCTGATTTTCAGTTAGAAAACAAAAAAATGAGCGCAAATTAGGTGGAGCAAAGAATAGAGACATGTGTCAAGGGGGAAATAAACATCAAAAAATTAGACTGGCACAGAAAATAATTTTAATGGATTCGAATAAAATCTTAGATGCATCCAGAATAAAATTAGATTACAATTCCATCTGGACTTGAATAAACTTTGAGTGACATTTGAATCCTAAGTTAAACTTCCAAGTTAAACTTTCATTGAATCAAATTGAAATAAAAACTTGAGTGAAATTTAAAGTTTTAACAAAGTTTTAACAAATATTTAAGTATTCTACTAATTGATTATTGTAACTTTCCTTTTAATCTATGAGTGGTATTCAGACTAACACCTTAGTTTAAAATCAAAATAGATTAAAAAAAAATTAAGATTTTTAGTCAGAAATTTAGTTTCAAGCTGTTTTCGAAATTGAACAAAATGATAAATGGAATTTTCAATCTAGTCTAAATTCAAAGAGGACAAAGAGACAAAGAGGAAATTGATTAAGATAACGAAATTTTAAAGAGAGAAAATATGCTTGAATTCTAACCTCGATATAATGAGTTTGAGTGAAATTTTAAGTAGAAATTGTCTTTAAATTGCATTTGAGAACACATTTTGAAAACAATTTTAGCAAAATATTTAATGGACTTTATGTGACTGAATTTAAATTCTAAACACGATTTCAACAAAATCTTTAGTTCAACTAGAAAATCAGGAATCGAGCAAAAATCGGAATGCTTTTTGTTTTATAATAGAAGCATTTCAATTTTAAACCGTAATTGAATAAAATCTTAAGTAGGAACTTACATTAACAATAGAGTTTAAATTATAATTTGATTTAAGCAATTACACGAGCTTAAATTAGCTTTAAACTTGAGTTTAGAACTTCCGGATTGCCTTTAATAACAGTTTGAGTGAATTTTAAAAATGTAGCTAAAATTATTCTAGCAAAATTTTTATTAACACGGGGTAAAACAAGATTTGAACAAAGTTTGGACTAAAAATTCAATTTCAATCAAATCGAGAGTTTGAGCTTTTTAATTAAATTGCATCCGAAATTCGGATGCAATTTAATTAAAAAGTATTTAAAAATTAAGTTTGAATTCCAAATTTAGCTAACATAAAATTCGGTGTGAATTCAGCTAGAAATTTTATGGTATTTTGTGTACAAATTAAGTAAAAATTCCAACCTAAATTTGTCTAAATGTGCTTGATTAGAAATTTGGAGTACAATTTCAGCTTTAGTTGCAAGTGCATTTTAAGAAAAATTCGAGTGTTATTAGAAATGCTGATTTAGAGTGGAATTTTAAACTCTAATTTGCGTCAAAGGTTTGTTAAATTTGTATCATAATTTTGAGCAGAAATCTGGGTTAAGTATCGAAGTATTTAAATTTTAAGCAGTAATTGAGTAAAATGTTGACTGGAAATTGAATTTGAATAGTTATTTGGACTTGAGCAAAAACATAACTGTAATGTAGTTTTTAGTTTAAAAGTTGAGTTTGTATTTCGAATTGGACTGGCAAGAGAAAAATTAAAGATTAAGTTACAATTATAAAATAGATTTGAGGAAATTTTATGTTTAGTGAGGGCAAAATTCTGAGAAAAAGGTATTTTTGAATTCCAAATATTTCGTTGCAATTAAATAAAAATGCTGTGATATATGGAATACAAATAGGCTAAGTTCCAAACTCAAAGAATTGAGTTAAAGGTTTGAGTGAAATGTAAAATACAAAATTTACAATTCAATTTCAGTTTTCATTGATGCGAGAAGTGTAAGTTTTATACTCGAAAATAAATCTCGAGAATATGAATTCTAAAGTGTATTTGAATATAATCTTGATGGCAACTTAAATTAAAAATTGAGTTTGAATTACAATTTGTATTGAGCAAAAACTAAGAGCATTATTTAGTTTTTCTTAGTTTAAAACTTGCTTTAATAGCGTGAATATTTTAGTCTCAACCGTGACGGTGTTCTTTTGAAGTAAGTATCGCTTCCCAGTACAAATTTTTAAGAGTATTGATGTGGAACCATTTTTGGCTGCTTCTCCAACACTTTGTAACCCAGGAAAGTTAGTTTATCCAACTTTATAACCAAAACCTTAATACTTTTTTGGTAATGAGTGAATTGAAATCCCCTTAAGATAAAGTCTAGTTTTGGTTTTATTTTCAAAAAATGACCACATATTTTTCATTTTAATCACATAATTTACCACATATTTTGCAATTTAAGTTACATATTTTAGGAACATATTTTTGATTTTTTAGAACCTAGAAATCCTAAGCCTAGTGATGACTAAGAACACTCCATCTTTGCACACGAAAGGTGTCAAGTATAGTTATCACTAAACAACAGGAAATAAATACGTCGTATATGATCAACTAAAAATAGGTCATGGCATCAATGCACTTTTGATAAAACAGAATATTGTGAGAAATAGAAAATAAGTTTTTAGTTTTAAAATCTAACTCATGTTGTAAAGAACAATTAATAAAGCTTAAATAAAACATATTTTTTTTGTGGTTCTATTGCGAAGAAACCTATAATTATATATGTATGTGTAATAGATACACATATGTGTATAATAAACAAAACTCACCGCGTTTATTGATGGCCTTCCAGGAGCGCTCATGGACGGCCTTTTACCAGTTGTAATATACATAAATATTACAAATTTTTTTTAGGTGTCAAATTTAAATAACCGCCACCATTTTACTTTTCCATAATTTAACTTTTATTTTTTTTTTTTTTTTTTTTTTTTGTTAGGTAACAGTCATTTCACTATAAACTAAATTATTATTCATTTCCCACACCCAACTAAAAATAATTTCCAACAACCAACTACACTAAAACTAGAGTGAAATCACTAAAAATGAACCTTCTCGACTGTGCTAATTCGTGTCGAGTGAAGCACTTTATATTAAGTATTTTTACACTACACTAACAGAAAAATTAACCCTTATGGATTAATGGGTTGTTTCCATCTGAAATCAGCAAATTGAGTTGAACACTTTGTTGATATATCAATGGATGCTAGAGAAAAGACTTGATTAGTCTACCGAGACGACCAAACCATAATAATTAAGCTTTAAGGCACACACTGTCTCCGTAATGTTTTATAAAATGAACCTACACGAATAATCCAAATAATCCACCAGGTATGCTAATTATAGCTTAATTATTAACATGATCTAGCCCACTTAGAATAATCTATTTCAATTAATTGATATTTATTTGTAACACTATATGATTGTTATACGACAGATTGATTTTTTTTTTGTCTTTTTGTTGAAATACACTAATTGATACTAAAATATATTTGTATATGCATAACGGGAGAAGATTGGCAATCGAATGATAAAGAATCAGTTAGTCCCAAATCAATATAGAGAAAAAAAAACAAAGCGCGCCATAAATCTGGTTGTAATTATTTTATGGTCTAATACAAAAAAAAAATAATCAGGTTGGGGCAAAAGTAAGGCATGTTCGTGGCATCTATTATATAACATTTCGCCAATATACGCTAGTTACGAACAACCAATGTTTCCTCATACATAATTGATGAAAATGAAGACGAGGATGAATACCGTTAACTAAGAAAACCAACGAACGTTATATTAGAATCCGCAGAGCAAGTAAAACGCTACAAGCTCCAACTAGCAAAAGCTCAAATTTTAAAAGGATTACTTACGAACGAATTAAGGCGAATGCCAATGAAGAAAAATTCGACACCAAGGAATACTTCAACATCAACATTGTTGGCGAAATAAAGGCGGAGTACGAGACGATGTTAACATTACAAAATATACCTAGTTCCCCTAAAACAAAACTAAGAAAACTATATACCACCTTTGAAGATATTTTCTTCCTAAAACAAATAAAAATGCTAATAACAATATCTGAATGCAGTTACCATTCTAATTACACTAGTTTATGTTGTGTAAAACTTGTTTGTACATAGCGGAACTATGCGCATAAACAATTTTATTAATTCTAGCGAAGCGTGCCCATACACCTAATATTTTCATTTATATTTATTTGGGTGTTGGGTGCATCTCAATAGGGTAGGGTTAACCGTCTACAGCCATGAATCTCGTGGTCTATATTATAACGCTGCAACTATGTATGTAGAAACCACCAAATGTGTCTAGTACACCTCCACGTGGTAACACCCGAGCAACGATGTGAAGAATCGGCGAAATACTAGAGGCGAGTGCAGTATACTATAAATGAGCCATCAGACAAACATGAACAAATATGGAAACTAATACCCCAGGTGGTATACCTGTTGCTCAGGTAAATCCACCCTCTTCGGAGGTCGGTCTCATGGATTCTGGGGGAGACCAGCCATTGCTACAATATATTACAATTATTTTAACCAATCCCAAGATATGTTGGTGAGTAAACCAGCTCAATTGAGTGAAACAGAAAAGGATAATTGACATACCTTCCAGAGGAGTAAGAAAGTATCGTATTCTCCGATAAGAGGCGGTAATCCCTCCATTGGGGCCAGCCAGCAGTCACAACACTCGTTCTACAAACGAAGAAAAGCTTCATAATGAATTGTGTAAAGCTAATAATGCATTAGTTGAAGAAAACAATATAAACAAGCAACTGAATGTTACAATTGCATGGATGCAGGAGCGTATAAAGATGCTTGAAAACGAAGTTAAAGCTCTTGAGCCAAAGGAGGACATCGGTTCTACTCCTAACCAGAATACAACTACACAAGAGTACCATACGGATGAAGAAGAACTAGCTCGATAAATGAAGTGGATAAAAGTTAATGGTGGGAGAAAAAAAGGAGACGGAATAATACGCCCTCCCCACCTAAATTAAAGGATGATGTTCCAAATATTATCCAGAAACAGCCAAAAAAAATACCTCCCCCACCACCCCCCCACATAGATGAAGTCAAAGACTACGATTTACTCAATGAGAAAATAAAAACAATAACTACTACTGATAAGTTTAATGCAAAGGTGATGAATGGAACAAAACTTAGAAGATGCTGAAACATGAAAAATGATATTTAGAAGAAGTTCTGGAATATAGTCAATTAGGATGGAGCTCGGTTATTTCTCATCCAATTATGATGAAATTTGACTTGTATGATGGAAATGGCATCTTCAAATGATTTTTAGATAAAGTTCTGGTATATGGCCAAGTAGGATGGAACTTGGCTATTTCTTAATCGATTATGATCAAATTCGACTTGTATGATCGAAATGCGATTCTAAAATTATTTTTAGATGAAGTTCTGGAATATGGCCAAGTGTGATGAAACTTGCCTATTCCTCAACCGATTAAGATGAAATTTGACATGTGCGTTGGAAATGGGATTCTAAAATGATTTTTGGATGAAGTTCTGGAATATAACTTAGTATAATGGAGCTTGTCTATTTCTCAACAGATTATGATGAAATTTGACATATGCATTTGAAATTGGATTGTAAAATGATTTTTGGAAGAAGTTCGGTAATATGGCCAAGTAGGATGGAACTTGGCTATTTCTCAACCGATTATGATGAAATTCGAGTTGTACGATGGAAATGGGATCATCAAATAATTTTTAGGTGAAGTTCTGGAATATGGTAAAGTAGGATGGAACTTGACTTTTTCTGAACTGATTATGATGAAATTCGACTTGTACGATGTAAATGGGATTCTAAAATTATTTTTAGATGAAGTTCTGGAATATGGTCAACTAGGAAGGAACTCGTTTATTTGTTATCCAAGTTTGATGAAATGCGACATATACGATCAAGAACGGGATTCTCAAATGATTTTCTGTTGAAGCTTTTGAACATGGCCAATTAGGAAGGAATTCGGATATTTCTGAACCGATTTTGATAAAATTAATCATGTATGATAGAAATGGGGTTCTTAAATGATTTTTAGATGAAGTTCTGGAACACGGCTAATTCGGAAGGAACTTGACCACTTTTTAACTGTTTAACTGAAATTCAGCACTGACTTCAGCACTTGGTTTTGGTTTTAATCTATGCAATCTGTTGTGAGGCTCAAGGCACTCCCGACAGAGTTGGCTGTTTACTTTTACCGTCCTACTTCACGCAGTAGTAACCAAATCGAGGACCTACGGCTATAGAGCCGTTTTGTATAAACCACCTGCACATTGCATTCCTTCACGCCAACCTATAGTACTGACATGAAAGGTGGGTCAGCCCATGGATTCTGCACTCTCAACAGGGGATCATAGATGTGTTCATCTTCATCACCGATCATAATCAGATGACGAAAAATCCCTTTTGTATCCCGCCCCTATAAGGATTTGAACCCGGTACCTCTCGTTTCAGCCGCCGCAGCTTTATCCACTGCGCCGTTTGCTCGGTAAAATGAGTTTTTAAATGAACTTCTGCTATGGCCGATTAGTAAGAAGTTTGGTCATTTCTTAAACGATTTTGATGAAATTCAGCTGGAACGAAGTAAATTAGATTCTTAAATGAATTTTAGTTTAAGTTCTGGGATTTAATCAAGTACGACGGAAACGGGATTTTATAATGATTTTTAGAAGAAGTCCTTTAAGGACATCAACAAATTATTTTTGTAATCTTATATGCTGAATTTCATCATAATAGATTAAGATGTGGCTAAATTCCTTTCTAATTGGGTTTGTCGACTCCCTTTCGAATTAGCCGCATTCCAGAATTTAGTATGCTGGGGGTCAATTCTCGTTTCGTGAGAAGTATAATGAAAAGTATTTTCAGTGAGAAATACACATTTCCGATTCGTCTTCCTTGAGAAAGAAAAAATAACGTCAAAATCTTTTCATATGAATAAAACTTTCTCAAATAAAATTCTATAAAAACTAAATTTGTATTTTGAGCATTAAATGTGCATTGAAACTATAATATGATTCATTTTAAACTTAACTAATAAGTGAATCTATTAAAAACTATTCCGCGTATTAAAGAAAAGGCTCCAAATATTTAATTTAGTTAAGCAACGATGTGAAGAATCGGCGAAATACTAGAGGCAAGTGCAGTACAATATAAATGAGCAATGAGCAGAACAAATATGGAAACTAATACCCCAGGTGGTATACCTGTTGCTCAGGTAAATCCACCCTCTTCGGAGGTCGGTCTCATGGATTCTGGGGGAGACCAGCCATTGCTACAATATATTACAATTATTTTAACCAATCCCAAGATATGTTGGTGAGTAAACCAGCTCAATTGAGTGAAACAGAAAAGGATAATTGACATCCCTTCCAGAGGAGTAAGAAAGTATCGTATTATCCGATAAGAGGCGGTAATCCCTCCATTGGGGCCAGCAGCCACAACACTCGTTCTACAAACAAAGAAAAGCTTCATAATGAATTGTGTAAAGCTAATAATGCATTAGTTGAAGAAAACAATATAAACAAGCAACTGAATGTTACAATTGCATGGATGCAGGAGCGTATAAAGATGCTTGAAAACGAAGTTAAAGCTCTTGAGCCAAAGGAGGACATCGGTTCTACTCCTAACCAGAATACAACTACACAAGAGTACCATACGGATGAAGAAGAACTGGTTCGATAAATGAAGTGGATAAAAGTTAATGGTGGGAGAAAAAAAGGAGACGGAATAATACGCCCTCCCCACCTCAATTAAAGGATGATGTTCCAAATATTATCCAGAAACAACCAAAAAAAAATACCTCCACCACCACCAATAGTAATAGATGAAGTCAAAGACTACGATTTACTCAATGAGAAAATAAAAACAGTAACTACTACTGATAAGTTTAATGCAAAAGTTGATAAATCGAAACACCATCAAAATAAACTTGGAAGATGCTGAAACATACGGAAAAATGACAAAAATGTTAAACGAAAGAAAACGTGCTTGGCACACGTTTGAAGACAAACAAACCAGACCAATTAGTGTCATGGCTAAAAACTTACACTTTACGTGTAAACCAGAAAAAATAATTCATAAACTGAAAGCAAAAGGATTTCAAAGTACCTCTCAACATGTTTATGTTGACCATCGATACTGATGAAAATATCGAAAAAATGTATCAAATTAAGTAAATCTTTGGGTTCAAAGTAGTTATTCGGCCTCTAATAAGATCTAAGCTTATACCACAATGTAAACAATGTCAATCCTATGGGCACACACAAAAATATTGCAACAGGAAACCCAGGTGTGTCAAATATTTAAGTAAACATCATACCAAAAATTGTGTTAAAGCTCAAAATGTTCAGCCTAAATGCGCTCACTGTGGAGAAAACCATCCGGGTAACTACAGAGGATGCAGCGTTGCTATTGAACTGCAAAACATCCAAAATAAGAATGTGATTCCTAAAAATCCAATTTTAAACGTGTTGGGAACTACTCAAGGACAATTTGATAAAATGACTTATGCTCAAGTAGTGATGAGCAGCGGAAATCCAGGAAAAACTGCTCAAAATGACCATATAAGTTAAACACTTAAATTAATTTTAAGCAGGCTAAATACATTTGATGAGCGATTACAGAAACTAGAGTATACAGCACTAAGGGAGCCATCCCTAAACAGAAAAATGGCCAATGATCTTAGAATCTTATGTTAGAATGCCAATCGAATGATGCAACATCAACAAGAACTGCAAATGGTTCTGGACACAGAAAAAATCCATGTATGTATCATCACGGAAACACACTTCACTAGACAATCAATCATTAAATTTAAAAATTATCAAATATATCACACTATTCACCCTAGAAACACTGCTAAAGGAAGTAATGAGTGTTCTCTTATAATTAGAAATAGTATTCTTCACTATGAAAAGATAAAATACGAAACGGAAGAAATACAAATAACTGCTGTTATTGTCAAAACCAAAAGTAGTTCTATTTGTATTGTTAGTATTTACTGCCTACCGAGGCACTCAATGAAAGAAAAAGATTATCTCGAGTTTCTCAGTAAATTAGCAAAACGATTTATACCTGGAGAGACTTAAATAAAATGTCCACTGGGGCTCCAAATTAACAAAGACTAAGGATAAAAAAGAACTCCTAAAAGCTATCAGGAAATGCAGTTGTGCAGCCCTCTCAACTGGAAAAGTAACCTACTGGCCAACTGATCCAAATAAAGTTACCAGATCTGATTGATTTCTTCATAATAAAGAACATATCTGTAAATTATGTACAAGTAGATGAAATCCATGACTTAAACTCTGATCATTTACCGATACTTCTATCGGTAAGTGAAAAAATCAGTCAGAAAGAAAGAAACCCATTTCTAGTAAATAATCGATAGAAGAAAAAATTAGCTTAAGGGTTCCATTAAAGACCGAAGAGCAACTAGACAAAGAAGTTAACAAATTTGTAAACGATATACAGTAATCAGCTTGGGAAAATACCCTACAACTACCCTATGAAAATTAGGGAACTCATAGCAGAAAAAAGAAGAGCGAAAAGAGTATGGTAACAAACAAGGGCTCCTCAAGATAAAACTCATTTGAGCCATCTCACAATTAAGAAGAGAGATCAAAGAATTGAAAGATGAATCAATCAGCAACTATTTAGGAAAATTAATAAATGATAACAGTACTGATTATTCTCTTTGGAAAGCAACCAAAAGAATTAAAAGACCAATATTGCAGAATCCCCCAATAAGAATAGCAGGGGAGAAATGGGCTAGAAATAATAAAGACAAAGCCTGACAATTTGCTGAATACTATTGGAAAAAGCAACGAAGAATCAACACCCCTCCAGACCAGGTGTATCATAAACGTACGGTTTACGAAGACTTTGCTATACTAAGGTGTTCGTAAACGTTACACTAAAACAGTACGAATATAGTACGTAATGTGTACTTTTGTCACATGAGAAGTGAAACAAATTTGCGAAGACATTTGTATGTATTAGTATGTATAAAAGTGTTCATAACGTGTACGCTTAAATGTAATGTTTACGAACTACTTAAGCGTAACATTGACGAACGGTTTAGTGCGAATTGCCCCATTTAATTAGAATAAAACAATTTTTTTAAATCTTATCTTTTATTTGTATTTTTCTTCAAGTGAGCCACAACACAAGATACAACGTGCCAAATTTGTTAATTAATCTTTTTCTGAAATGAAATAAAATGTTTCAATCATAGATGAAGTACTTCGAGTATTACTTAAATACCTTTTAAAATATTCATTACAATTATTTTTATACGATATTATGGATATAGTGCTGCTCTTGAATGCCACGAAAAACTAACAATAATTATCAGAAGTTTTTATATTTTCACAATACGACAACTTTAATTTAATTTGTACAAAAAAAATTGAAAATAAAACAAAGCCGCAAGATATAATTGACAGCACTGTGTATAGAGAATGTAAGTGTAGCAGTGTATTATAAAAAAAAGCGTTCGTAAACTGTTCGTACGCTGTACATTTTTGCTGTATACATTTTTGCGCCGGGAGGGACAGAAGTTACAATCATCAAAATGGAGAATAAAACTAAATGAAACTAAATCAGTTCACATCAACTTTACAAAAAGATGTTTCGAACATATTCCGATTACCATATATCGGGAAATAATATCGCATGCGAACACAGCTAAGTATCTCGGCATGACCCTGGATGCAAAACTACGATGGAAAGCGCACGTCAAGAAGAAAAGTGAAGAATTAAGACTTAAATACAGAAAAATGTATTGGCTGATGGGAAGGAACTCTTCTTTATCAACATACAACCAGCTTCTACTTTATAAGCAAATATTGAAACCGATTTGGACTTATGGTATTCAGCTTTGGGGTTGTACCAAACAGAGCAACGTAAATAATATCCAACGATTTCAGAATATGGTATTTAAGAACATCGTTAATGCACCTTGGTATGTGAGGAACAATGACCTTCATAGGGACCTTAAAGAGAACCTCACCTTAAATGAAATTCAAAAAAAAGCACGGAGACATGAAAAAAGGCTCCGCCAACATGTGAACATTGAGGCAACTCAGCTTTTAAGTAAGCATCACGAATTTAGTACGCAGACTTAAAAGAACCAAACCTTTTGAACTGGTGTGATTGTCAACTTAAACAGCAGATGATCTAAAATCCAATACAAAGATGTGGTTTACTTCAATATACCAGACACTATGGAACGCCAATGGAAAGAAGCCATAGATTAATTTAAGTTAGTAAATTAAGTCAGAAACAGATTGCTCATTAGCCCAGTAGACTAGATTGTAATTTATGTTTATTTACAAACTACGTTTGCTCAAGTTGTAAACATAAAAATATTTTTTCTTGCTTATCATCACATAGGTGTGTGTATAAAATGTTGTTATTATCTTCTTTTGCGTTTATTCGACTAAGGTCATTGTCAACCAAGTTGAATTCCATCAGGTGAATAAACGTTAAAATGTTTTTTTTTTTTTTGTTGCAATTTGGTCAATGCATGTGCTTACACATACGTGCAACGGAAACGTGCCGCATATTTGCAATTTTTGCATATTAGCTAATAACCAATGAATTATTGGAGGGGGTAAGAAAACGTTTTTCGGTTGATTGATCGATGTAGAAAATAATTTTTCTGTTTTGGTAAATCAGCAGAAAAATCGTATAAAAACCTCGCCAATATTTTATTGGGGGGTATTCAATATTTAGTGTTTTCGACTGGAGTAGCGATTTGTTTGGATTCACGTGGATAAATTAATTGAACTAAATTAAATTTTTCTTGTTTTTGTCCATTGACGAGAGATTTTCTTTTGGAGTTTTTTTTTTGTGACAAGTATCTACTACGAAAAATCAAATGTATACTAATTAACGGGCACCGGTTGTTGGATGTCTGTGGACTGTCCCTTATGGACGGTAGACGGCAAGTACTTTGCACTGTTCTCCCTCTATCCACAACATGCAGCAACCTTTCTTTCTTACTAACTTTTTGTTAGGGGCCTATGGCCAACTTTTCTATATATATATATATATATATATATATATATATATATATATATATATATATATATATATATATATATATATATATATATATATATATATATATATATATATATATATATATATTATAAATGTGATTTACGGATGAATCTGTAACACACTTATCACATTTATAATATATATATATATATATATTATAAATGTGATTTACGGATGAATCTGTAAATCACCGCTTTCCCTCTCCCTAAATAGTTTCCAAACGGTAGACCACATTTAAACCATGTGGTTCATCCAGTTTCTCACCTTATTTTCCCTTTTGGTTGTTTTCAACCACCTTTTTCACAACCTTCACGACTATATCTAGATCTTAAGGGGGACTACAAAAATCTCACGACCGACTTCCTCTACCCGTCTTGAGTACCACAGACTTGGTAGAAGATTCTGAAGAATGGTTCCAATTTTTAGTGTTGATTCCTCCTATCCTAATAAAAGATGTAACTACAATAAAGCTGAAGTAATCTCTTGGATAAAAGGTAAGACACTTCCGGATGCATCACAGCTGATTGCTGTAGCCATATGTACAAAAAATTGGAGAAATATATGCTGAAGTCGTACTTACAGAATTTGGGCAGTGATCTCAACAAACATTACCTCAAAACAATTAATTCAGTGACTAAGTTACACAAGGTTGAGAATAAATACATCGTGGTCATACATAAATAAAACAAAATCATGTGCTGTGATCTTGCTGATTTCGTACATTTACCTTTTTATTACACTCATAAAAACCTGAGGTATTCCAGCTTGTGTTTGACGTCTTCTGCAATCTCGACCGCCTGGAAAAAGTAATTAACTTCATCAGTGGCAGTATGTCTTCAAATGTCAAATGGATACCGAATATTCCATTTAACGATTCAGTTAAATATAAACGAGATTTATTATCTAGATGGATTATTGATATACCACAACCGTATAGGACGCACAATACAGATCTATCTAACGCTATACCTGTTCATAAACTCTCCAACATCTTCATGAGTGGTCATCTCTCGAAGCTCGTTGGCGGTTTACCGTTTTCTGCGAGTTGTACCAATTCGGATTCGATGGGAAAGCGTTGATACTATTTGATCCCATAAGGTTGCATCCCAACGTAAAGAAGCCAGATTAAAACCAACTACCGCACAAACAGTTTATATCGATGAGTACATAATGGTACATGCAGTAATTACGTCAACATGATTTATTTTGATGCAACTAAAAGTTTTTAACATGTTCTAAACATTTTTGTTCAACTTATAGATGCCCCCGCGGATATGGTTTGTTAATTTCTCGATAGATGGTCAATACAAACTCGTGATAATAAAATTAACCAAACTATCTTTATTAGATAAACACTAATTTTAATTTTAATTTTGTATATTTATTCGCCCAATATCGCTTAAGTGTAACTTCGTTCGCAGCTGTCACAAGAATGTTTTTTTTTTTTCTTTTTTTTTTACAAATTGGTACAAATTTATAAAATTATATGCAGTGACATCCAACTTAAATACAAAATAATTTTACTGAGCTAACTGCTATGTGTTATATATAGTGACATCTAGCTTACAGTAGTTAACTAATTTAAATACAATAAAAGGTAACTGCTATAATATCGACTACAATTATTCAATGTTACCCTGTTAAATTAACAAATGTCAAAAGAATAATAATAATTACATTTGTTTTGAAAGCTAATATAAAATTAATTTAATACTAATATCTGTGATCGGATTTCTAAGGCTCGCGGTATTTGCTCGCTTCAATATCTCGCCTTTACATAATCCCGGCCTTAACGGAAACCGTTAATCTTCTTTGTTTGTTGGAAGTGAACACAGTTTTATAATGGGTCGCTTTAATATGGAGTTTGCAGTTTTTATTGTCGCTACCCTGATGTTCCCGTCGTCGCCTCTATGAACTTCTACAATTCTGCCCAACGACCATTTGCATGGGGATAAGTTTTGATCTTTTATTAACACGACATCTCCAGTTTTAAAATTTTTCTCTTGGCTTTTCCATTTGTGTCGCTGCTGCAGATGACAAAAATATTCCAGCTGATATCTTTTCCAAAAACCTTGCAGACGTTTTTGAATGTTTTGCCATCTCGACAGGCGATTATCTGGTACTTCAAGTAATTCTTCATCGGGAATAGAGTATGGAGTTGCACCAATCAAAAAATGGCCCGGGGTAAGAGCATCGATACTGGATTCGTCTTCACCTATTGAATATAGGGGCCTGGAATTCAGTATTGCCTCTATTTGGCACAATAGGGTGGCCATCTCTTCGAAAGTGAGGTGTGCATTTCTTGTCGCAATTAACAGACGAGTCTTTACGGATTTGACCATCGCTTCCCATAGACCTCCGAAATGAGGCGCAGCTGGTGGAATGTTATGCCATTGTATACCCACATTGGATAAATATTCTGGAATTGCATTCTTGAAGTCATTTGCCGCCAAGATTTTCGTTATCTCATCAAGTTTTCTTCTGGCTCCCAGAAAATTGGTCCCGTTATCGCTAAATATATGAGCAGGAACCCCCCTTCTCGCTGAAAATCTTCTAAGCGCTGCAATAAACGCATCTGTGGTCAAGTCGCTTACAAGTTCCAGATGCCCCGCCTTTGTCACCATACACACAAAGACAGCGATGTAAGCCTTAAGTGATTTCGCTCCTCTTCCTCGTTTACTTACTATAGTAATGGGCCCCGCATAGTCCACGCCGCATCTACTAAATGGCCTGGAAGGGTTGATTCGCTCGGCTGGCAGATTTGACATGATGTGTTGGCTTGTTTTAGCTCGTATTCGGGTACATATTACACAGTTTCGTAATATATATCGCACCATATTTCTACTATTCATTATCCAATACTGTTGCTTGACTAAATGTGATGTTAACGAAGGACCAGAATGGAAATTTCGATCATGAACGTGAGAGATAATCAGTTTGCCCAATTTATGAGATTTGGGTAAAATCACTTGATGCATTTGGTTGTATGCAACATTCGCCTTCTCCAGTCGTCCACCAACTCGCAGTACACCATCTGAATCTATAAATGGACTCAATGATTCCAGTTTACTTCCTCTGGAAACACAGCCATATTTGCGAAGATGATTTAATTCAGGTTTAAATTCTTGCTCTTGAACGCATTTGAGGCATACATTTGTCGCTTCTCTCAGCTCTTGGACTGAAAGAACACCTGATTTTTTTACAGAGTGATTTGTCTTCGCATTGTGAATAAACCGGAACATGTACGCCAAGACTCTTCGCAATTTCGGGAAAGACGACATCTCAGAAATTCGCTGCTCAATTAACCCTGTTTCAATCATTGCATTACAGTTCGCCAATGGATAGGTTTTTCGCTGTTCTTGATGTAATTCGACCTCTGGTTTACTTGAAATTGGCCATTTCTCTTTCGTTTGTCGCAGCCAGATTGGCCCTTCCCACCATAATTTGGAGTTTATAAGAGCTGTGGGTTGTAATCCTCTCGATGCAGGATCAGCAGGGTTTTGTTCTGACGGTACATAGTTCCAATTTGCCGACGGTACACTTTCCAGGATTTCACTGGCTCTATTGGCCACAAAGGTTTTCCATCGTGACGGATAGTCAGATAACCATGCAAGCACGATTTGGGAGTCTGACCAGGCATACACTTTGATTTCTTCATTTATAACCGCCATCACGTTTTTCAATAGCTTCGCAAGTAAAACCGCCGCACAAAGTTCAAGCCTTGGTAGCGTGATCTGCTTTAACGGTGCTACTTTAGTTTTCGCCGCTACGATGTTAGTATGTACTTGCCCATTTTCGTCAGTTGACCTTAGGTATACTACCGCTGCATAGGCTCTCTCACTCGCATCGCTAAACCCATGCAGTTCTACTTTGGTCTCATATTTAACTCGTCTCGGTATTTTGATTTCTTCTAGCTCGTTTAACTCACTTCTCACTTCAGCCCATCGTCTTGCTGTTTCATCTGGTAAAAGATCATCCCAATCAAGCTTTTCCAACCACAATCGTTGGAATATTATTTTTAATATAATCGTGACTGGCGATAAAAATCCAAGTGGATCGAAAATCTTCGATGACTCTGACAACATCTTCCTCTTTGTAGGTACCGACTCAGCTAACAAATTCACTTTAAATGAAAACGCATCCATTAAAGGATTCCATTGAAGTCCTAGAACTTTAATCGTGCATGAATCACCCATGCATATCGTCTTATCAGCGTCAGATTCTGATAATTTTGGTAGATTTGACTTCCATTTTCGGAGATGAAATCCTCCCTCCATCAATGCATTAACCATTTCCGATTTTAATCTTTGTATTTCGTCAATATGATCTGCGCCGGAAAGAAAATCATCCACATAGAACTCTGTTTTTATAGCGGATGAAGCCAGGGGATATATGCATTGGATATCGCTCGCCAATTGATGGAGTGTTCTTATCGCCAAGAATGGTGCTGACGCTGTACCGTAGGTAACCGTACTCAGTTTATATATCACCACCTCTTGAGTTGGGCTTGATCGCCATAAAATTCGCTGGTAGTTCTGGTGGCTTTCTGACATCTTGACCTGCCGAAACATCTTCTCGATGTCTGCAGTCATCACAAATTTGTAAGTTCGGAATCTCGTTAATATATCCCACAATGTCGCTTGTATGGTTGGTCCCACTCGCAATTTTTCATTTAATGAAACCCCGCTCGAGGATTTGGCAGAGCCATCAAAAACCACTCTTATTTTTGTGGTTTCTTTATCTTCCCTTATCACAGCATGATGTGGTAAGTAGTAACACTCCTCTTCACGTAAATAAACTTCCTTTGTATCAATTTTCTTCATATGACCCAGTTGCACGTATTCCTCCATGAACCGTTTGTATTCCGCCTTCAGTTTCGGATTTAAATTCAGACGTTTCTCCAACGTATAAAACCTCCGTAGAGCAGCATTGTAAGAGTTGCCCAATTTTGGGGTGTTTTCCTTAAACGGTAATTGTACCGTGTACCTTCCGGAATTGTCTCGTGAAAACGTTGAAGCAAAGTCTTTCTCGCATGCTGTTTCATCAGGAGTGTAATACTGTTCCTTCCTTGGTTCGTCGAGTTCCCAAAACCGTCGAAGAGTTTCATCAATATTTGTCTCTAACTCGACTTTAAATGTAGTCGCTAAACCATAGATATTTTCGGCACTCGTTGAAGAACCTCCTGAAATTACCCAGCCGAACATGGTGTTCTGTGCCAACAGATGACCGGATCCGCTGATATTTTGAATTTGCCCTTCTCTTAAAATTTGGAAGAATGCATCGGCTCCAATGAGAACATCTATATCACTTGTTTGGTTGTATCCCGGATCAGCAAGTTGGAATGTAGAGGTAACTCCTTCATCAACATAAAAATCGGCACTGGGTAACTTTGGCAGTTTGTTTAATATGAATGCTTCTATTTTCAAGGCTTCTTGAGGGTGAACTCGCGATTGAAGCTTCACTTCCATTGTGCCTTTTGTTTGGAGTCCAGAATTGGAAATTCCCCTAACCAGAATTTTCGCGTTTCTTCTTCTGAGTTGTAGTCGCTGGGCACATGACTCGGTGATGAACGACGCCTGTGAACCCGAGTCTAACAATATACGGCATTCAATCGATTTCCCAAAGTTGTCGCAAATTGTTACTACGGCAGTCGGTAACAGCGCACGGAAAGAAGAACGCTCACTTACACTCATATTAGTCCTAATGTCACGCGGACCTTGAGTGTTACCACCACTTGTGGAGGACTGCTCACAATCCGTTGGTATCGAAGTCGCTTCTTGCCTGTTTAGTTTTGCCTGGTGTAACAATGTGTGGTGTCGCGCCTTACATAAACTACATCTCAACTTAGACCGACAGACAGTTGAAAAGTGTGTTTGGCTTAGGCAGTTGAAGCAACATCGCTTTTCAGCAATAAATCCTCGCCTTTGGTCGACAGTTAGTTCCTTAAACTCTGGACATTCGTGAACGCTATGTTCTTTTTCGCATTTGAGACATACCTTTGTATTCGCTACTGTTGAATACATGGCCTTCACTTGAAGCCTTCCTTTATTGTTAGTGAATGATCCTTTATTACTGGATGCCGTACAATTTTCCCAAGCCTGGCTGCGCGTCTCTAGAAACTTCACTAGTGCATCGAATTTCGGAAAGTCGGTTTTATTAAAATATGCCCATGCCAGTTTTGTTTCTTCGTCCAGTTTCTCTAACAATAGGTGAATCATCCACGGATCACGAGATTCGGCATTCTGTCCAAGGACCTTTAGTCCTCGGATCACATCATCGCAGGTATCACATAATTGACTTAATTGCTTGGATGATCCCTCTTTTACTCGTGGCTGGTGAATGAATTGATCAAGTAGCTGCTTCACGACCTGGTTTTTTCTCTCGTACCGCGTTTTAATTTTTTCCCAAGCTTCATCGTAGTTGGTTTCGGTTATCTCAAAATGTTTCACTAATTGAGCTGCATCATCTTTAAGAAGACTCTTCAAATATTGCAGTTTATGTACTTTCGCAATTTTTTGGTTGTTATGCACCGAAGCCTCGAACAAATCTTTGAAAGATGGGAAATCCGAGTACCGTCCAGAAAATGTAGGAATATTTACCTTTGGTAACCGAACTTCAGTTTCCCCTGCTCTTTTTATCGTTGACATCTCTTCTAAGAATGTTTTCTGGTGTTCCAAGAAATCTGCCATCGATACATTATTGTCATTTCCACAAGGCTGCGGCCTTCGCGTTTGCTCCGCATCTAAAAGAGCCTTTTTCAATTTGAAATAGCCGTCTTCAATTTTAATTTGGATTTCCAGGTTTTTTTCCGTTTCCTGGACATCATCACATATTTCCTTGTATTCGCTCCATTCATCCTGAAGCATTTTTAAATTGACTGTAACTTCTTCGATCCCTGTCGCATCTCTTATTTGGTTCACAAATCCGCTAATGCTCACAATGTTTTTATAGATACGTTTAAGGCTGCGTAATTCGGCCATATCGTATAAAATAGCTGTTTATCGCACGGTTTTAAATTTTCACAAAATTCACAACAATATCGTGGAACGAAACTATCACAGTTATTTATTGAATTTGAACAATCCAGAAAATTTTCACAAATTAGCGTCAGTATAACGGAATGACGATATCAAAATTGACAGACTACTGAATTCGAACAATCCAGAAATATTTCACAATTGGCGCCAAAATGGCGGAACGACGCTATCACTTTCTTCTTTCACTGAGGTTTTCCGGATCAATTGATATCCGGCTCGAAGGACCATTTGTTAATTTCTCGATAGATGGTCAATACAAACTCGTGATAATAAAATTAACCAAACTATCTTTATTAGATAAACACTAATTTTAATTTTAATTTTGTATATTTATTCGCCCAATATCGCTTAAGTGTAACTTCGTTCGCAGCTGTCACAAGAATGTTTTTTTTTTTTCTTTTTTTTTTACAAATTGGTACAAATTTATAAAATTATATGCAGTGACATCCAACTTAAATACAAAATAATTTTACTGAGCTAACTGCTATGTGTTATATATAGTGACATCTAGCTTACAGTAGTTAACTAATTTAAATACAATAAAAGGTAACTGCTATAATATCGACTACAATTATTCAATGTTACCCTGTTAAATTAACAAATGTCAAAAGAATAATAATAATTACATTTGTTTTGAAAGCTAATATAAAATTAATTTAATACTAATATCTGTGATCGGATTTCTAAGGCTCGCGGTATTTGCTCGCTTCAATATCTCGCCTTTACATGGTACATGCATTACAAGCAATATACCATCAATTCTATACCTACAACAATAGGAGATCAGTCGCCGATATCTCAGTTATGCTAAATACGCTGTACTTAACCTTCACAAAATCCGACAAAAGGCAATTAACTAACAATTTAAAAATTACCTGATTCAAGTACAATCCTGACTATTCATGAGGGTCAAGGCTTAACATCCGTGTCCGACTGTCTGAGAAAGAAGTTAGACGTTTCGATATATATATATATATATATATATATATATATATATATATATATATATATATATATATATATATATCAAACATATTTACTGAGTTTTTCCGATCTGTTTATAAGCCGGAAAACATTAATAAGTATAAAAATTCAAACAATGGTGAAAACAACGTAACCATACTAACAATAAGGATTGAAACCGAGAATATTCATCGAGCTCTAGAAGTGAAAATAACCAGAGTGACAACAATTTTCAAAGCTGGAGCATGAAATGATGTTTGTTATTATACAGAGGGATTACATCAATATCTTCAATACCTAAATTATTTGAACTGGTAATATGGAACTCATTCAAAACATTGGTGCCTGGATTTATCTCGCGCCAAAAAGATCAACATCGACGAAATCTTATTGAATTTACTAGCAACTCTATTATATCGATTCGGTTTCTTCAAACAGTTTATTGCCTGGTTCAAATCGTATTTTGGTAAACACATTCAGTTCAGAAATAGAAGATCAGAATAAATTCAAGCTACTTCAGGGGTACCACAAGGCTCTCATGTTTGTCCAAGGTATTAATGTTTGCAGATGATCTCAAAATCCACAGAACTCTCAAAAACATCAGCGATATCAACAAACTACAAGAAGACATCGACAATTTAGCGAAATGATGTGAGTGTAACCTTCTCAGCCTCAACATTAACAAGTGCAAGAGTATATCGTTCATCGAAAAGGTAATCCTGTTATAATTATAATAAAACCAAATTAATGGCATACTTTTAGAAAAAGTATTCAAAGATTAAAGACCTAGGGGTTACTTTTGTTGAAAACATGTGATTTACTAAGCATATCGAGCAATGCGTCGCTAGAGCTGTCAATGTCTGGTATGCTTTTTACGAGGAATCTCTCCGAAACATCGAGAGTGTCCCAAAAAGTTTATACGGTATATAATGTGGAAAGACCAAGATGTATCGTACCACGTAGGCATCGGAGACTCGAGATACTAGAGAGACCCATAGTTCCAGTAGCAACAACAAACCCAACGAAATTCGTAACCCCACAAAACGAACAGTATCTTACAGATATAAGTAAATTACTACAATATTGTCCGCGACAAACTAATTTAAAGAGCAATAATGCAACACATATCTCAGAAAATTAGAGGAAACGCCGATGCGGCCTTAATGTCATATAACATCTTCGACTATGAGTGGACATCGATAAAAAAAATGCCTATCGCTCCACTACGCAGATAAGAGAGATCGCCGAACTTTAAAACACCAACTAAGCATACTCGCACAAAGGAATATGACGATTGATGAATTTTACGTCAATCATCATCAGTTCTCGTTGATAGTAAACAATATTAAAACAGTGGATTATTCGACAGAAACAATCAATGATCTAGTCGAAAGTTACAGGAACAGAGCCTTGGACGTTTTCATCAGAGGATTAAATGGAGAGAATGCTAATTATCCAAGACCCGACCACACTTCCAGAAGCCTATGGATCCTCGAAATTCCAAATATGAGTTTCAGAAATTTGGATATTCATAAAAGGAACGTTAATAGCTCGGTAACAACTACAATTAACCAATGTTCTTATATCAACCCACAAAATCCACAAATTAATAACTCGGTAACAACTCCAATCAACCAAATTTCTTCACAAAATCCACGAATAAATCTCAATTTAATACCACCACAATGGAGAAATATAGTCTACAATAATCAACAATATAACAACCAAACACCATAAAACAATCAAAACCGGAATTACCAAATACCACCTAGGCCGACATATCCGAAACCTACAGTGCCAATGTAGATTGACCCGTCAATTCAAACCAAACGAGCAAATTACATGAATAGACCAACATATCAGAACAGCCAGACACCCAAAAGGGAACACTCCAGCTACGAGAAACCCCAAAAGTAACAAAGAGTTTAGCATTTGGAGACACAAAAAGAAGAGAAATATAATCAACAAATCAATGAAAATACGGATATCTAGACATACGAAAACGAACCTGAAGAAATAGACTCAGAGTTAAATTTTATGATGAAAGTCTCTCCAGCGTACCATACCTAGAGTACAAAACAAAAAAACACAACACCCTCAAATTTTTAATCGACATGGGCGCCTATAAGAGCTTCCCTGAACTAGCTAAAGGACCAATTCCCACTATGTCCCTTTTCAAATAAAATCAGCAGTAAAATATCTGGCCACACAAAAATATCTGGTCTAAAAACATTCGACGGAATAATCGGGGACGACACTCTAAAAGAACTTGGAGCAATTATTGAACGAAAAAGTAATATTTTGACTATAACTCCATTTTGACAAAATTACACTCAAGGAAAAATAATCAGTTCAAGTAAACAACATTGAAGTTAGGGACAGTCACCCAATTAATTTCTAAAGAATGGAATCATAAGGCCGTCTAAAAGCCCCTGCAACTCACCAATTGCGGTCACGGTATCAGACACATTTCCAATACCCGATATATCAAACACGTTGGCAAAGGTTTATATTAATGAGACCATCATATTCGGAGGAGAGAACGAGAAATGCCATCTGGAAAATATTTACAAAATATTTGACAGAGGTAAACGAGGAAAACTCAGCAGCTTACACCCGGAGAAACAATATACAACACTACAATCAAATACAAGGAACAGAGAAACCATGATTTAAAGAAGAAACTATTTCCAAAGATGATCGAGTCACAATTACAACCACCTCCGGGAAACGAGTCTGGACCGAGTCAGTTTCCGGATATTGGGCTTGACAACCTCACTTACCATCTACAAATATATCACACCAATAGTAACTCTCAAACAAGGCACTGGACAAATCAACAATGGAAACTTCAAAATCCATGTCATCAACTTAACCGCACTTGGGAACATTGACCCGGAAAGCAGTCTTCGACCTCAATTGATTCACCAAACGAACCAAACCATGCAGTTAATATCAGAACTCAAAGGTCAAAAATCACGATCTCGCCGATCAATCAACTGGATAGGCTCCGCATGGAAGTGGATTGCGGGCACCGAACGCCACAGATTGGGATCAAATAATCAAAAGTCAAAATCAAATAATCGATAATAACAATCAATAATATAAGATCTACAATACCTTGAACACGGCACAGCAGATTCTCCAACAAAAAATCCAACAAATTTTATTCAATCGACTAACCATAATCAAAGAGGAAATAAAAGAAATCATCCGAGCTGCACAATTAGCGAAGGGAAAAATAATCAATACAAAAATTATGAGTTAACACAACTAGAATTGCAACTGAACATAAATTACTCAACATAAAATCTCTTAACTTATATGATCATATCACAAGTTGTGACTGAGTAACCTTAATAGAAAAAATCCTTTCATTACCTTATACACAAATGGATGTTTATTAGGGAAAATCTCCAAGAACTCAAACAAAAGTCACGAAGCCAGATAGCCTCTGTGAGTTGAGCATAATTCGAATAATATATTTCTGTATTTGCCCTCCGAAGACTTCCAAGGTAAACTTCAGGATTTAGTTATGCCGGTCGTTGTACACTTTTGAACATTCGTAGTCTTGAATTTAGAAGAGAGATGATTCATGCAGTATTTGCTCGGGATGTAATTTGTGCTAAGATTGATTGCCCGGTATTGCTTGACTTATATTCATTTTACGTTCCTAAGAGAATTCTTCGTCCACGACAGTTAAGACTGAGTATTGCTTTTCATTGTACGAATTATGGAATCGATGAACCGGTCGCACGTACGTCAAAATAGTTTAACCAATATTCAGAACTTTTCGATTTTAACATTTCAATGGATCATTTAAGAGTCGTATGCGAAATAATAATTTGTAACTCTTTTTTATATACAAAATTATTGGTATTGTAACCTATGATATTTGTTAGTGCTGGTAATAAATAAATAAATAAATCCGTATTCACAGAAAAGTTATCAGAAAATCAAAGATAAAGATAACCACAGCAATACAGATAAAATCAAATATCATAAAACTCCGCCATAGCTGGTATTAAGTTCGGTTGAGAAAGGAGAAGGGGTAGTATCTAAAAATCTATAGACCTGGCGGAAGATATAAAATGCACAACAATTTTTGTCAAAATACGGCAACGGTAATGGAAAGAAACAACAAGTGTTACTACTCCAGATGGCACACCTGCCTTGAAGAAAAATCCACACTCTTCGGAGTGCGGAAGATATTAAAACAAGCGAACAAATTTAAAATGAAGAGAAAACGAAGAACTATGGAAGAAGCTAAACAATATAGAAGCAGTTATTGCCATATTGAGCAATGAAGTTAAAACTCTTAAGTTATTGAATAAAAATCTAAAAAAGAATCTAAACATTCAGGTGACACCAACAGATGAGAAAACATCAGATCAAAAAACGTCAGATGATAAAACCACAGAAAGTAGAATTATCATTTAACTAATACACAGACGAAGACCAACTAAAAAAAGAAACCGATTGGATTTTGAAAATAAAGAGGAATGTGGAATCTTCACCGGAATTCGAACATTCTCTCCAAACGTTGATGAAATCGGTAACGGAGAATGAAAATAAGATCTTAAACAATTATGTGAGAAAATAAACATAACGGACTCGGACACTTACCGGAATTTAACCATGAAACTTAATGTCGATGGTTACTATTGGTTCACCTAAGAAGACAAAATAGTCGTCCAATTAGAGAGAAAACTACCTAACGATAACACTAATTGAGATTTGTTTCGAGAGCCGACCGAAACAAAAATCAACTTGAATGTAACAATAAAAAATCCCCAACAATTGGAAATGAACTAGACCTAGTTATTGAAATAATACAATCTACAGCCCATGTGAGTTCGGCGGTCAGTCATACTAATGAGAAATTAGAAAAAACTTATGGAAGTAAGAGAATTCTGGCAAAAAAAAAAAATCTGGCAAATCCAGAAAACAAACGAAATTCGTTCACATCAACTCCACTATTCGAAAGGTTAACTTAATACCAATAGATATTAATTCAAAACAAGTTGCCTATGTCAACACAGCCAAATATGTAGGTTAGAACGCTAAGTTGAAGTGAAAAGAACACATGAAAAAGTAAAAGGAAGAACGTATCATTATGACTTATTGGGCGAAACTCTGAGTTAACTATATCCACGTTAAATTGTTCCTTTATTGGCAAATTCTTAAACTTTTTAGGTTTCAGACGTATGGTATCCAGCCAGGGGATGTACTAAGAAGACGAACGTCAAAACAATTCAGATGTTACAAAACAACGTTCTACGGAGTATTTTTGATGAACCTTCGTACGTAAGAAATGCGGATTAATAAGCAACGTCAGCGAGGAAATTAATGAGCAAGCCTTGAAACACGCATTACTCCTTCAGGAACATGAAAACATTACATGGTAGACAAGGCTTCAAAGAACGAAGTCAATGGACCTAAGTGCCCAATATAAATTGAGAATATACTATATATAATGAATTTAATTGAAAAAGTTATCAAATTTTCCCATTGAAAACAAATTTCAAAGACAAAACAATAATCCCAGAATTGCATTCTGGAAGACTTTCGGTCTTCAGATGATTACAATGGTGAATGAATAAGCTGTGAGTAATTTTATTATTGTACTTACTAGTGTATTATACGAGTTAATATATAGAGTACGTAAACTAATTTTCACTTATATGCGGCTTATTGCTTAATTTCACTATACATTTACATCCTTGTTATTTATACGTTACACATCATTTAATAAAATAAAATCAAACTACCACCAATTTTTTTAACTTAATCACGATGCAACAAGATCAAAAAATGAAACAAACGAATCGAAAATGTCATTTAAATTTTTTTTTTTTTTTAACTTTTAGTGTTACACCCATAAAGCGCTGTGCATAAGAAAAAAGTAGTTTTGTATGTTTATCATTTGTATTTAGAGAAGACACATTTTAACAATTTACTAAATGTTTTGGAGCTTTTATATGTAAATTTAACGCCATCTTGCTCAATGCGAATTTAAATTTTAGTTTATCATATTTATCGGTTTATTAATTTGGTATTGTCCAATTTTTTTACTCATATATGGGGTGATTTTGTGGTGGCGAGCTCTGGACAATGTAACTTATAAAAGTAAGATGAAGAAGGTGTAAAGAGGAGCTTTTATGCTTGTGAGCGGGGCATTGAGGTCGATATCGATACGTGCCCTAGAGGCTATTTTTCATAAAAGCAAAATAACCTTTCGTTGCATGCGTCCACTCACTAAGACTTAATTCATTTGACAGAGGCTCCGATTAAATCATATTCCGTTTGAATTTATGATAGATTAAAATATTTCAGGGTTGCTTGCGTGTAGTTTACAAATGTCGATATTTTGAGGCACCGGCTTACTCACACGCAAGGAATTAACCTACTCTTCCTTAGGTGTTTGAAATTCCCCCCGTTCGATTTTGTTCTTTCGAAGTTATTTCGATGTCGTTGCACCACGTGTATATGTGTTTCGATTTTTTTTCTTTACTCGATGTTAATAGTGATGAATTGCACCATTGAGTAGATGAATATTGTATTTTGTAGGTATGTGTGCTAAAATACTGTCACACCGTTTTCATAAGTGACTGTTTTATAACCAGTGTTGTGCCGCATAGTCTACATGAAGTAATTAATCCATTGTCTACTCGTGTGGACAATGTATGTAGACAATTCAAAAAATGGGGTAGATAATGTAGACAATGTCAACAGTGTAGACAATGCATCGACCAATTGCTTGTTTTGTTCGGAAGAAACTGAGCGGATTAATATGAAGTGTTGTTAACTTAGTTGTAAACGTAATGATGCATGGGGCAAAAAATGCAAGATATCACCCTTAATGTTATTGCAAATTCAAAGAGATTTCAGAAAACTCTACACGAGGTTTTCATCAGAAAGGAAAATTGTAGGCTAGCATTTGTGGCCTTGTATGAATTTTGTAGTAAACGCAATGAGTGCCAATTTATATTTCTAAAGGAAAAACTTAACTAATTCAGCGCGGTAATGATGTGGATTTGTACGGTGAATACTATCTGAGATCAGCTTCTAGATCATTTTAAAGCAAATTTGACAGCTACTAACATGTTTGGCAAAACAATAATTTTATTTTTTGGTGACCCACCGATTTGAAAATTCAAAACTGGGCATTAAACAAATGCAATTCAATGAGAGAAAAACGCATAAGAGTTGTTAAATCAGCACTAAATGGCAACAGAGCTTACCGAAGTAGAAGTTGGAAAAACATGATACCTGTATTTGATAATGCAGATGCAAATGTACGTATATGGTATACATCGAACGGATTAGACACATTTCATTTCTACATCAGTGAAATTTTATGTAAAAAGTACCACGAACATCAATAGCACTGTCATATCTGAAATACGCCTAGGAGGATTTCATTTACGCATGTCATATGAATCTTGGCACGGAAGAAGAATTATGGGAAACAGCTTATGGAAATGCAACAGTCAAGCATATGATAAGTTGACATGTTCTTTCGCGTGCTCGACCACATATTTTGACCATTTATATCAGTGATCGCAAATACGTGGCACGCGTGCAAAACTTACTTTTAAAAATCGACGTTTTTTGTGTTGTGTTATTCTTACGAAAAATGGAAAACACGTTTTTAGAGTTATGATGCTGGAAAATGGGAAGCCATGAAATTAATTTGGTACCTTTGGAATGAATATCAAATATTTTCGACAAATACCGAAAGCACGAAAGAAAAGTGGAAAGCCCAGATGTCACAATATTTTTTTGTTGTGTTGGTACACTTAACCTAGAGATAATTGAAAATCTGGTACATTTTCGACAAAATTTTTAAATTCTGACCTCAGATTCGTGATCAGCGACCCAAAATAAGCCCAAAATTATGTTGTGATCGATTTTCATAAACGTTGAAAAATTGACAATTTATGGCGACATTTTGGGTCGGCCGTCTAAAATTTTGAAAATCTAACCCTCAATTCATTATCAGTGACCCCGAAAACCCTCTATAGATCATGTTTTTCACCATTTTGGGTCCGCCGTCTTAAATATAATAATTCTGATTTCAAATTCGTGATCAGCGACCCCGAAAATCTCCTAGTACACGTTTCTATCGATCTTCATGAAAGTCGAAAAATTTGCCACTTTTGGTGGCCATCTTGGATCCCAAAAAACTAATAAAAAATTTGTAATCAGTGAGTTCGAAAACAGTTTTCAGTATGAATTAACAGAGTTCAAGTTACAACAATTTAATTAAAAATAAGAGATCTGTGAGCAGATTTGGTTTGCCATTTTGAAAATCCAACGACGCCATAAAAACATAATACGACCTTAAAAAGTAGACTTGTTAACGAAAATTTTAAACCCAAAAATTTTAAGTACATATCTCAAAATATGAAATGCGCCGGGACATATAAATACCAAACAATTGTTGTCCAACTACATGTTGGTAAAATTCCTTATTGAGAAACATAGTTTGGTTATTTTTATTTATTTATTTATTTATTTATTTGTTTAAATTTACAAATATTTTGCGTTTAAGAACAACCCCAAGCTACACAATCCATTTTGAGCACGAAGCTCATTCATAATAGTTTGTGTAGATGGGATCATTTAACGTAAAAATACAAAGAAGACAGCTTTATAGAATTATGCAAGATACCTCCTTGGCCTCCATTAAAATTGATTAAATTTATCCAATCCAATAATGCTGTTGTATAGCTTGGAACATAATCCGTCAGTGCTATGGTACTTCTATTTTTATATTTTCCAGGCGAGTAATGATAATTGTGTACATTGGTTAAACACCTTCAAACTATATGCTGGCCCCATAGGTTGAAGCATTTCCGAATTTGTAAATTTGTACCAATATGTAAATTTATTTGTAATTTTTCATATGTAAATTTAAAAGAAATATTTTTTTAGAAAATAAATAAGTTCGACTGACTCGATAGTCATAGCCTACTTATCATAGGTTATGTATTCTTTGGTTTGCTGGTTTTGATTTTGAAATCATGAAACCTGTGAACCCTTAACAGTGTAGTCAAATGGGCCTGCTCGTGACAAGAGCGGATAACTTCATTCTCCATTGCTTTCGGAGCAACAGCTAGTCTCGACCCTTTGAGTAGCTTAAATAAAATACCATTATATGTTACGAAGTTCTCGTATTCATCGCAGTCAACTAAAATCTCTAGGTTGGCTTTGATATGGTCGTCTTATTTCTGAACAGCTTTTATTCGGTTATAGTTACATCGCTTGCAATCACCATAACGGTTGGCGCCCGACTAAGCACATCAACATGCCTCATTTTGTACGCATGTCGGTGTTCAAGTCTGTAATAAAACCTATGTAATTGTAAGGCCCAGCCCGCAATCCTAGATGTCAGCTCCTCTCTTTCCATTGTCCCTTTGAACGCTGCACAATCAGTCACAATAACGAACGAAAGGCCAAGTAAATAGTGTCTCAACTTTTTCAAAGCGGTAATAATCTCTAATACCTCGACGTCATAGCTGGGATATTTTTCTAAAATCGGGAAATGCTGGTATTCGCCGTCCTCTTGCAGGAGAATTGTTCCTAATCCTAATTTCGAAGCTACCGTATGAAGCTCCGTTTCAGCGCTCATTGAATATATTCTTAGTATGGGATTACTTATAAAAGCTTCTTTCAGACATTTGAAAGCATCAAATTCTTCATAATCAAATTTAAACTCGACTCCCTTCCGTAGTAGATTGGTTAAGGGACGTGCAGTAGTAGCGTAAGATTCGGCAAATCGCCGAAAATAACCAGTTAAACCAATAAATTATTGAGCCTATTTAACTGTATGTGGCTTAGAAAATTTTCATTTTCCACTTGATACCCGAGATATTCAACGGACGGCTTTAGAAAATCGCATTTACTCCATTTTATGTGTAGCCTATTCTTCTCGGCAGCATGTAATATCTCTATCAGTTTATCAATCCTATCTTTCTCGGTTGAGCCTGGAATAATTAAGTCGTTCATATAGCAAAGTGAATGGAATATGTTATTTATAAAATGTTAAAATACCGTCGGTGAATTACATAAACTATAAGGAACAAATCGAAACTCGTAGTGACCAAATGATGTTATAAAAGCAGTATATTTTCTCGATTCTTCAGCTATGGGCACAAGAAAAAAAACCATTTCGTAAATCCAAAGTTGTGATATATTTTGGTACGCGCAACTGGTCGATTTGGTCGTCGACTAACGGCAATGGATATCGGTCTTTCACAATCACCTTGTTCAATTTTCTGTAGCCGACACATAACCTTTTAGAATTTAGAACCATTCTTTTTAATGACAAGAACTACCGTGCTGGCGTAGTTTGACACACTTGGATAGATAATACCTTCACCCAGCCATTCATCTATCTGCTTCCTCACTACTTCTAATGCTAGAGGAGACAATCTTCGTGGCTTCTGATAAATTGGTGAATCTTCTGATAAAACACATTAGTACCAAGTGCTCGATGCCATTGGACAGTAAAAACGTACAAATTGTATTTACAACGCATGGATAACAGTAACTTTAGAAACAAGTAACACATCCAAACTACGAACGAGATTCTTCAACAATACAATAATAAACGAGAATATGGTATACATTACCATGGATGTTAATTTTCTTTCATATTTAAACATTTTATACAGACACACAGCAACCGAAAAATATGTATGTACATCCAATACCATTATGTATAACGAAATTTCCAATAACAAGTAGTTACCGTAGAATTTCATTATACTACAAAATACAATATATAATTTTAATATAGTAACTGTTGTCTTGACCACTTGCAAAACAACGCAAGTGGTGTGTGATTACCTGCTTTACCTGCTAAACAAATACCGAGAAGTACTGTTATCAACATTTTCGACATGAAAAATCCTGTATCATGCCCAAAAATCACTTTTTATTTATCACTCTACAAACTATTTTTTTTTTCACCTCTTATCACAATTTAGCATACTGCGTATACATATATATTTCAAACATTTATCTGTATATAATTACCACTTATACAATATAAAGAAAAACTAGAGTTTCCATTTGATCAAAATTAACACTATACTGATAAACACTTCCACTCCAATTTTATAATATAAATATGTATAATAATTAATTTGATTTAATTTAAATTAATTAAAAATCACACACACACACGCACTGCACACTGAATTTACAATCTAATTTAAAATGTAATTTACACTGAAAGACAAAATCACGTCTTTGTGGTTCGAGCGTTCATCGCCTACAACCAAAGGGTGCTAAAATTTTACTATTCTAGTCGATTTTGCTTCATATTTTGGAAACAATTTATTTTGTAACAAAACTACTTAGGCCCTGTCCGAATACTGTGCTCCCCAATGATAATTTTTGACATACTAAGAAGAGAAGGCTACTTTCAAAAATTCAGCAACTGTGCAGATAAAGCAGCCGAAAATAGAGAAAACCCAGACAAGCTGTTTTAGCTGCTGACTGCATTTTAATACGACCAATTTAATAAAGTTATATTATACTATTTAATTCAACTTATTCGTTGATACTTCCATTCTGAACCTAAACAAGTCATTTCCTTTGTTTTATTAATTAAAAATTGAATTGAATAAAATTAATTTTGTATTTACCTTGATATAAAGTATGTATGTAAACATAGCAGCTTGACCTACAACTGGTTGATCTCTTGTCAAATTTTATACCATTCGACAATGATCATTGGTGCAAATTAGTATGCTTACATGTATCGATCAGCCATCAATCATTTCAGTAAATTTCATTTATCGTAATTACATTTTATGCAGATGTTGCGTTTATCTATAATTGCTATGATTACATGTACCTATGATAACTTATAATTAAATCAAATTATAGTCGATAGATGGCTCAGATGTTTTGCAAATTAATTTTTGGTAAAATGTATTTTTAATAAATTGAACTGTTGAAATATAATCAGTTTTTTTTTAAACTTGGGAAACGCTCTTTCGAACCCAACATCTGGTCCTTCGAACCGGATCTGTGCAAAGATCCAGCGTATCAAGGTCGCCCATTGAGTCATCATTACATTCATCATAAATCATCCAAAGGCTCGTCAATTTGAGCAGAATCATCACAATTTTGAACCGCTCGCCATTTTGAGTACACCACATCCATTGAATTATCCGCGTGGTACTCGCAGACTATAAGGACATTTCAAATGAATGTTTCAAACAAAACCATACAAACTTACAAGGTTATTTGAATATAAATATTAATTATTTTAAAAGTGTCACACATTTGAATCAGTGTTATAGTGAAAAGTGCGTGTTAATCTTTATCTTTACATACCTATTTTAGCGATAAACAAGTTGGTGTCATTGATATAAAATGGTGGAGATAGCTGCTTTCAACAAAGATCGCCTTACCAACATAATTAAATATCTCAATTCAGCCTGGACTACACTGAATGGCAATCATTTTATGTTTTGTTCTCTAGTACCATTCACGAGTCATGTAGTTTAAGCCCAATACAAAAGTTACAGTACCTTAAGGGACTTCTAAGAGGAAAGGCCGCCAGCTTGTTGAAACATATGGTATAAGCATAACTGAAGCACACTAATTAGATGCGTTGAGCAAATTAAAGGAATGATACGATCGTAAACGCCACTTCATAAATTCATTTGTATGCGCCCCTTTATAGAGCAAGAAGCATCGCACATTACTACACAGCTTACCAGTCACAGAGTCAATACTTGATCCTTCTCAGCCATCAGCGGAAAAGCCAACACTTGCATCACTTTGTACACAACACTCAGCAAAACAGTCAATCTTGCCAAATCTTTGATCAAAATGTTGGATTTTGCCGAAAATTCACATTTGTGCCGTGCTCTATTGGATTCGGGATCTCAGGCCATGTTTATTACGGAGGCTTGCGTTCAGCGATTGGGGCTAAAGAAGAAAATGCCAGATTTTCAATTGCTGGTTTAGGAAATACAAATATTGTATCAACCAAGGGTTTGGTCACGGTGACTGTGCAACCAAATCGTCATGACGAATTTTCTATGGAAGCAATTATTTTATCAAAAATCACTTCCAATTTACCACGCCAAAATCTTAAAATTACACAATTTAGTCATTGGCCTACAGTAGAACTAGCTGATCCGCATTTCTACGAATCAGATCGCATTGATATACTGACATTGGGACTGATTATTTTTTGAACTTGTTGGAAACGGAGCAAATCATCCATTACGGTTGGCACAATATTGCAGAAGACCATCTTCGGTTGGGTGATCGCTAGGAAAACGACAAATCAAGTTGAACCTGATATTGTATTGGTGTTAGCCATAAATCACCAAATTGACATCAATTTCGATCAGACTTCAACGATAACGTGAAAATAACCAATTCGGGTAGAATTATTGTGAGCTGACGGTTTTATAAATCCCGACAAATTTTGAGGAAATCACTAAACACCGCCATTCAAAGATTCAGGTGAATTGAACGCCGTTTTTACCGAGAATCCAGAATTTTTTAAATTATATCAGGAATTTATGTCAGAATACATTCGGCTCAGTCATATGGAGGAAATACAGCATTCACAAGCAACCGATACGGGCTACTACCTTGTTTACTACTACTACCTGTTTTAAAACACTCCAGTGCACCGACAAAGCTTAGGGTGGTATTTTACGGTTCGGGAAACAACACATCAGGAGTGCCTTTAAATGACTGTCTCGCACTTGGCCCAAGTGTTCAATCAACACTGTTTACAATCATTTTGAGGTCTATTGAACACAAATACTGTAGATGATATCGATTTCCAAAAAAATAGCTGGCTACTATTAATTACGGTCTTTCGTCAGCTCCATTTTTAGCTAAAAGTGTGTTTAAAACAATCGCTGATGATCATCAAGCATCGGATCCAGCAGCAGCCCACACCATCCGCAACGATATTTATGTAGATGATTTAATGACTGGGTCAAACACCGAACATGAGGCCAAACAAGTAAAAAATACTATCCGCAAGTGGATGTCTAACTCAAGTAACATATTGGACAGTGAAACGATTGATGAATCAAGCGACACAATAAAACCCATTGAAGAAAGCCACCAAGACTTTCCAAAATCAGTTAAGGTTCTTGGTCTTAATTGGAACCCCTCGACAGACCAATTTACATTCTCTTCAGATCTACCAAACATCAGTACATTTACAAAACGAATTGTAGTATCTGAAGCAAGTCCCCTTTTCGACCGTCTTGGTTGGCTAGCTCCAGTCATCGTCACTATCAAAATCTTTATACAAAATCTGTGGGCTGTCGAGGATTGTTACCACAAGAACTATACAATCACGGCTTATAGTGGGATGGTCCTGACTGGCTCCACAAAGCCATCGACTGTTGGCCTCCACAACAAAATAATTATGGATTTATCGAAGAAGAAAATAAAGGGTTTTCTCCTTTAACACCACCATTGATACGACATGGATGGATGAGTTAACGTCAAAGTATTCATCATTGACCAAACTCCAAAGGGTGATAGCGTTTGTATTACGTTACCGTTCTAACTTAAAACTTACAACAGGTTCAAGACTCAGTGGAACCCATTTGATGAGGGAAGAGCTTTTTAATGAATTGTATAAACTGGGTCCGGGTCAAAATGCCGCGTTTTAAAATGTCGCGTTTTAAAATGTCGCGTTTTAAAATGTCGCGTTTTAAAATGTCGCGTTTCAAAATGCCGCGAGGTACAAAATGTCGCGTGGTACAAAATGTCGCGTCTTAAAATGTCGCGTTTCAAAATGCCGCGAGGTACAAAATTTCGCGTGATACAAAAAGACGCGTTTTAAAATGTCGCGTTTCACAATGCCGCGAGGTACAAAATGTCGCGTGATACAAAAAGACGCGTTTTAAAATGTCGCGTTTCACAATGCCGCGACGTACAAAATGTCGCGTGGTACAAAATGTCGTGTTTTAAAATGTCGATAAAAAATCGTCGAAAATATATAAGGACTTAACTTTAACATTTTAGTGAAGGAATATTCTAATAAATTTCAACATTTGCGTTCTTTTTCTTAGACCCACTTTATAATTACATAAAATTACATTTATAAATAATTTCCATTCAGTGAAGGAAAATTTTACTATATGTTTAAACACAATTTGCTTGTTTCAAATAATTTTTATTAAATTATTTATTATTTGACATCATATTGTATTGATTTATAAGGGATTTTTCAAAACGCGGCATTTTGAAACGCGACATTTTAAAACGCGACATTTTGTACCACGCGACATTTTTTACCTCGCTGCATTTTGAAACGCGACATTTTAAAACGCGACATTTTGTACCACGCGACATTTTGTACCTCGCGGCATTTTGAAACGCGACATTTTAAGACGCGACATTTTGTACCACGCGACATTTTATACCTCGCGGCATTTTGGAACTCGCGACATTTTGGAACGGAACGCGACATTTTAAAACGCGACATTTTGTACCACGCGGCATTTTGAAACGCGGTATTTTAAAACGCGACATTTTAAAACGCGGCATTATGAACGGTTCCCGTATAAACTATGTTATCACAAACAGATGAAATTCTACGGCAACGAGAAAAGGCAACTTGAAGTCAATAAAGAAGTCAATAAAACTAGCACACTTAAACCATTAAATCTTTATCCATATACAGATAATCTTATTCGAGTTGGTGGACGCCTAACCAATTCGGAAGTATCATTTTCTACCAAGCATCCCATAATTTTGTCTTCAAGGCCATTTGGATATATTTAATTATTGCAGTAAGCGCATATATCGAGTTCAACGGTGGAAAGTGCAGCAATCGTTTCCTTTGATTTGGTGTTTATCGCTCGACGAGATACTCCAGTTGATTCAATTGCTGATTTACGCTGAACACAGTTGTTCTTCAAACAATCTACATATCTCAACACATAACCAAATACACGCAGAACCGATTTGTAGCTGGAACATTTTTCAAAAATTGCCATTATAACGATTGAGTAGTAGATGACTGAGTTTGAATGTAGGTTTTTCACACTTAGGTTTTTTAGTTGGGTTGTTCAGGAATAATAATGTTTGAATACTTTAAAAATGTTGGACCTATCCACCAGAATTGGGATTTCATAAATTAACGCGGCATCAATCCTCTGGGCGCCATATCCGCCGGATCTCCTGATGAAGATTCATAATACCAAATACCTTGAGAAGATTATCTTGTATTTGCGCTGCAACACATTTACAAAAATATTGATTATAATTTCAAATCAGCAAGGGCACGAACGACCTAATCACATAATTCCATTCGGGGAATTGTTTGTATTTCTAATGGAATCATTCGGCTTTTCGAAAGGCACAACTTTCACGAAGCAATTACCGATTTTATCAATAGAGGTCACATCCATCACTCGTTTCGGACTCATCTCCAAACTCATGTAGTTCAATTAATTTTGGTGACGGAAAACATCTGGGAACTGTGATTTTGTCAATGGACAGGAGTGGTCGCTTAAGCTCATATCAATGTAGTCACAAAGAAAAGCTGGAAGTAGATCATCCCTTTGATAGTTTGACGACCATAACCCTTGCATGAAAAATTTAGCAACGAAATCGATCGGTTTCCATAATCCCAGTGGATCGAATAATTTCGCAATGTCCGAGAGAACTGATGTTTTTGCGCAACATTCAGTAATAGCATATTGTTGAAATAAGAAGTTGAACATATCATTGACAGAATCTAAATGGATTGATTCCCAAGACGAGAATGGATTTAGAATGCGACGAATCCGGTACATACGAAATATTAGGATTATTGTATGTCACTGTACAAAGTTTATAACATCGAATTGGTTTGTCTGGGGAATGATGCTAGTGCTACCATATTCTTTGAAAGACGTGATGATCAGAATTGCCATGATTACCTCCTCCATGTTCTCAAGTTTGAGGTATTCGTTCATGTGCGCATTATACTGTAGACGAAGTTCAAGATTACGAATCAGCCGGGTTTCCAAGTATTTAAATTGCCGTAGGGCAATATCCGACATTTCGCCTAGCAGGACAATTTTCGAATAAACTGGAAGTGAAACACTATATTACCCATTCTCGTTTCGAATGACTGACTCTGAATACAACTTTCAAAGCAGTTTTCTTCGATTGACAATTTTTGGGGATTTTCAACATTTTCTGTTTTCCAGACAATTCTGTTTTCATTGATCTTGCTGAGTTGGGAAGCGCGATTTGATGTATTTCTTGGAGAAAGAAATGACTGATGTTTTAACGGGCACAATGAACAACTTGGTTTTTGACATTCTAACGTACGATGGGTAACGACAAGGAAATTTGTACATAAATCGTGTTGTTTTATGAAATTATAGCGATCGTGCGGCGATAACTTATTGTCTTTAAACTTCATGCAACCATCAAGCAAGTGATTTCCCTTGCAGTAAAGGCAAATTATGTTTTGCGCAACCATGACGTTACTTGTCCTACTGAACCGATCGGTAGGAAACGATTTGATATCTCGCTAGCTGATCACTTTGCATCCAGAATCTTACTCCGATGCTGAAGAATTACGACAAATTTCGATTCGAGAGGAGTTATCAAGCCGATCGTTTAAATGATGAACGAGGAAAAGATCATAATTGGGCATTTTTGTGGTAATGTAATTTAAATTTTTTGTAAGTAAATAAATAATACCTATATGGTGTAAAATTTTTAATACTCATTTAATACTCTTAATCATAATTGATTAATTAAATAAATCATCAAGCACAGTCCATCAGCCCAACAGTTCACATTGAAAGGTCGTCAAGAGGATTTATCAGCCAAAAATTTTAATGTTATTATTTATTTTGAATTTTATTAAATGGTTAACAGATTTTTAGCAACTACCAAATACACAATTGATCAAGTTAATTATATTCTTAACTTTAGAATGTGCAACATCAAAATTCAACCAAATAGCAAAAGATGACTTCCACAACGTAAATGATTAGATAGCAACAACCAAAAAACAAGAAAATGTTCCTCCCAAGTACCTCTTTAAATATATGTACATATGCATTTTTATCAAATTCATACAAAAACCGATTCTTTTATTTAACACGGAAAATATTGAAATAAGTATATTTTTCAATCTAACCTCAAATTACTGATTCCCGCCAAATTTTATTTTGAATACATACATACAAACAATGAGTACGTTTATGCTTAGGGTTCAACCTGGTTTGAACCTAGGTTCCCAAGTATAACAAAATGGAACTGAATTTGACAGTTCCAACAAATGTTCTATTTTTCTCCATAAGCAATGGAAGTGATGGAAATGGTTTATTTTTTTATAGTCGTAGTAGTATGTGTTCGACTCCAGTTCTATGTCCCTCGTATATACGAGGGCGATCAACGCTAGTTTCTTTGTTATTTTTGGCAGTGAAGTTAATTATTTTTCTTTTGGGCTTTTTTGTGGTAATGTAATTTAAATTTTTTGTAAGTAAATTAATAATACCTATATGGTGTAAAATTTGTAATACTCATATGATACTCATTTAATACTTATGATCATAATTCAATAATTAAATAAATCATCAAGTACAGTCCATCAGCCGAATAGTTCACATTGAAAGGTCGTCAAGAGAATTTATCAGCTAAAAATTTTAATGTTATTATTTATTTTTAATTTTATTAAATGATAAACAGATTTTTAGCAACTACCAAATACACAACTGATCATGTTAATTATATTCTTAATTTTAGAATGAGCAACATCAAAATTCAACCAAATAGCAAAAGATGACTTCCACAACGTAAACGATAATATAGCAAAAACCAAAAAACAAGAAAATGTTTCTCCCAAGTACTTCTTCAAATAAACATATGCATTCTTATCAAATTCATACAAAAAACGATTCTTTTATTTAACACGGAAAATATTGAAATAAGTAAATTTTTCAATCTAACCTCAAATTACTGATTCCCGCCAATTTCTATTTTGAACACATACATACATATACAATCAAACATTTAGTTCCATTAGTTTAGGGTTTTTGTTCCACTGTTCAAAGGAAATTTTATAATAAAATGGAACTCAGATGTCGTTCTCAGTTCCAAAAAAAGTTCCAGAAAGACAAAAATATATTTGAAGTAGTAACACTTGGGTTATCTTTGACTATAAACGGAGTCGAGTCATCTTGTAGTTAACTCGACTCGACCTAAAAAATTTCTAGGGTCGAGTCGAGTTAACTCTAAAATCATCCACTATAAACGGAGTCGAGTCGAAAAATAAAAACAACAAAAAATAAGAATAAAAAGACACCATTTTGATTTCTTAATTCGTGTGCGCATCTCCGATTTTTGTGTTTCTGTAATTTTGTATACTGCAAACTTGTAAAATAAATTGCTTTAATCATAATTTTAATAATCATAATTTTTATTGAAAATAAAAATTATGATTTTTTTTTTGACGTTTCTGACTCGGTTTCAACCTAGTTTCGACTCGACTACGATTTGACTCTGCAGTATAAACGCTAAAAAAGATAACTACAAGATGATCCAAAGTTAACTAAAAGATGACTCGACTCTGAGCATAAACGTACTCAATCAAACATATTTAGTTCCATTAGTTTAGGGTTTTTGTTCCACTGTTCAAAGGAAATCTTATAATAAAATGGAACTCAAATGTCGTTCTCAGTTCCAAAAAAAGTTCCAGAAAAACAAGAATATATTTGAAGTACCCTCCAGACCAGGTGTATCATAAACGTACGGTTTACGAAGACTTTGCTATACTAAGGTGTTCGTAAACGTTACACTAAAACAGTACGAATATAGTACGTAATGTGTACTTTTGTCACATGAGAAGTGAAACCAATTTGCGAAGACTTGTGTATGTATTAGTATGTATAAAAGTGTTCATAACATGTACGCCTAAACGTAATGTTTACGAACTGCTTAAGTGTAACATTGACGAACGGTTTGGTGCGAATTGCCCCATTTAATTAGAATAAAACAATTTTTTTAAATCAATCTTATCTTTTATTTGTATTTTTACGCACCGCAACACAAGACACAACGTGCCAAATTTGTTAATTAATCTTTTTCTGAAATGAAATATATAAAATGTTTCAATCATATACTAAAGATACATGTTAAACCGAAAGTGGTCTGACTGAAAACGTCCGAGATAAATTCAACATGTAGAGGCGGCTTGACTGAAAGGAAAGATTGTTAACAAGAAGATCTTGTTAATAATCTTTCCTTTCAGTCAAGCCTCCGTGTATATGTTGAATTTATCTCGAACATTTTCAGTCAGACCACTTTCGGTTTAACATGTATCTTCAGTAATAGATGAAGTACTTCGAGTATTACTTAAATACCTTTTAAAATATTCATTATAATGATTTTTATACGATATTATGGATATAGTGCTGCTCTTGAATGCCACGAAAAACTAACAATAATTATCAGAAGTTTTTATATTTTCTCAATACAACAACTTTAATTTAATTTATACAAAAAAATTGAAAATAAAACAAAGCCGCAAGATATAATTGACAGCACTGTGTGTAGAGAATGTAAATGTAGTAGTGTGTTGTAATAAGAACCTTTCGTAAACTGTTCGTAAACGAAATACTTTTGATGTATACATTTTTGCGCCGGGAGGGTAGTAGGTAACACTTGGGTACTTGTATCTAGTCGCAACTACTCATGCTCAAATGATAAGCATGTTCCATTGGCGTTAGCAAACTACTCACAAGTACTTGTATCTACTCGCAACTACTAACTCATGCTCAAGTGATGGTGTAGTTGTTAGAAGTAGTTACGCATGTAATTAACGAAAGAGGGATTTTAATTTAAAAAATCTAATAGATGGCTCTATACCAATTTTGGTTGTGTGAAACATCATTTTTTAACCCTTATCCAACCAAGCTGTGCCTTTTTGGCTCGTTTGATAAATGCATCGATCTTCAAAATAATGTTAATTTAGTCATAAACTTGTATGTATTTAATTTTGAAACATTTACAATGTACTTGACATCTACTCATTATCTGCAAAAATTTTCGTAAATTATTTGATTAGAATTGGAATTTACTGACATAACGAAAATATGTTGGTTCGATTAGGGTTAAAAATAAAATATTTTTGTTTATGTTTGTGATACGACGCGCAATTGTAGAATCGTAAAAATATTTTAATTATTTTGTTGTTTAATGTTTTATTACTTATTATTATTAATAGATCAACGTATTTTTTATTAAAATCTAGCAGTTTTATTTAAATTGAGGTTATGTTTTACTACTGTCACAAAAATTTGCGTTCCATTGAACATCTACTCACAAGTACTTGGCAGTAGCAAATTGTTTCCAATGGAACACAGTGATTGTTGCAACCACTAATACCACGTTTCCATCGCTAATAGTATAATAGCAAAATAGTATAATACTACTATACTATTTTTTCCTATCGTATTTCCATCATTTGGTGTGGGAACTTAGACGCAATTCATTATTTTGATAGCGAAAAATTATTAAAACCCATATTTTATGCATATTTATAATTACCTGATAAATATTACTTGAAGTAATATAAAAAATATAAAAAACACACTACAACCGCAACCTAAAAAAAATTAATTTGAAAAAGAATTCAAACAAGCCTATATACTGCCATGTTTGCACTGTTAAAATTACAATTTGCTACCTATTATATTTTTGATAGCTAGTATAATGAAATATTATAATAAACTATTATTCTACCAACTTCGCGTTTCCATCGTCATAGTATAATAGTATAATACTATTATGCTATTATACTATAACGATGGAAACCCAGTAATAGACACCGCTAATTTGACATTTATTTATAAAAAAAATGTTCTTTGCGTTTTTACAACAAAATATTTTCACAAAAAACTATTTGTGTAATGACTTATTACGAACAAATTTAGGGTGTTTCCTTTTATTCATTCTGGATATTCCGAAAATGACGTAAATCGTTCTTTTATTCATACCATTCCTTCTATTCCTTTTTTAGTTCAAGGTCGGTTCATGAGATTTGTCAATTGAGCTGAAAGCAAGATGACAACTTAACGGAATTTAAACAAAACTCACAAAATAGCATAAAAATCAAAATAAACACAAGTAAACACATATGATGATAACAAAACAATGTAAATTTTTGAGAAATGTCAAAAACGAGCAAAACCTAAATCAAAATAAGCAAAAGTAAAAAAGATAGTTGGTATGACTGCAATTTTGTGTCCAATGAGATAAATTATTTTTAACTCCGTTAATTTGTCATCTTGCTTTCAGCTCAATTGACAAATCTCATGAACTAAGCTTCGTTCTTTTATTTATTCGGAATATTCAGAATGTATTCTTTTTGTACTACATCGAAAGGTGGAATAAAAAGAATATTTCATCTTACAATTTAAACGATTAACTTGAATTAAATCGTACATATTATGGAAAATAAAATTATTATGTGTTTTCACGCACGAAATATTTGCAACTTCATTTAATTATAATGATATTATTTATTTAATAAATTTAATTTGTTTCTTAATTTTAAAAATAAAAAAAAATCATGCTATGGAAAATGTATTTCATTTATTCCAATCCGTTCTTTTATTACATTACGTACGGAATATGCTGAGTTTACATGATCAATATTCTATTCCAACTGTTCTTTCTGTGGAATGAATTGGCGATTGTAAAAGTAGAGAAAGCGCCTCTCGAGGAAAAAAGTTAAAATGAGGCAACCGCCAAAATGACATTTCTCATAAATGCGACGAAAGAAATTTTTGCAATCCGGTATTTAAAAATTGTTTTTATAATCCAAAATTGGAATTATTTACAATTATTATCAATCTGGTAGGTAAAAATTGTGATTACAGTTCAAAATTGGAATTGTTTACAACGATTTCGAACGTCAAATTAGCAGCTACCTCAGCTTAAAAACTTTCCACTAGGTGGAATCTGTGATGCTTCAATCGTCAATAAAAGAAAATACCCTTAAGTCCTAATTTAGATATTTTTTGGATGTAAAATTCAGCTAAAATCAGAGGTTTCCAAACACTTTCTTTAAAAACAACAACAATAAATATAAATATCATTCACCGCCTCAAAAAATACAAACTTTGCTAGTTTGGCGCCGCTCTATGTGTTCGCTCTTATGGAAATACATGTATTCTAATTTAGTGCCGCTGTTCGCTATGTAATAGTGTTTATCAATAAATTGATTTTATTAAAAAGTTGAAAATGTGTAAAATGTGTGAGCTCTCGAACTGAAAACAGCAGTACCACAAATCCTTTTTTTTTTTTTTTTGTTTACTTTTTGTCGTTTGCTAATTTTTGACAATTCTTCAATTCTAAAAAGTTTTCTAGTGGATATGTTATCGGTGTGAATTTTTAAGTGTTATAAATTTGTTTTTTGATTTTTGTACGATTTAAAGTATTTTTTGATATTTTTATTTCTCCCGCGATTTAAAGTAATTTGATATTTTAATTTTTTTGTTACAACACAAAAAAAATCGAAAAAATAAATGAAATTTAACACAAATAAAAAGAAAATAAATTACACAGATGTCAAAAAATAAAAATTTGAAACTACTTTAAATCGCGGGAGAAATACAAATATTAAAAATTACTTTCAATCGTACGATAAAGAAACAAGTTTTATTAATAAAATGATAAAATAATAACAAAAATTCCACAAATAGCACAATCAAAACACAAAAACCAAAATTAAAACACCTAAAAATGTACACCGATAAAACATCCACTAGAAAACTTTTGAGAATTGAAGAAATGTCAAAAATTAGCAAACGACAAAAAGGAGATAGAGCAAAAAAAAAAAAGAAGGAATTGGTACTACTGTTTTGAGCTGGTGAGATCACACATTTTCAACTTTTTTATTTTCATGAGACATTCACCCCTATTATTATTGTCGACTCTATCGAAAATCGACACGACTCTCTATTGCCTTTTCCTTTTTCGTATTGTGTTTATCAACGACGACAAAATTTGCGGAAAAATGGTTGTGAAATTTTTGTGATTTGGTTCAAATATATTTTTAAATATTTATTTTAATTAAAAAATCAACAGCTTTTGATTTTAAATATTTTATTCATTATAAGATTGATGGCCCGAAATGCAATGCGGTTGTTTCCACTTTATTTTCCCATTCTTTCTCGTGAAGTTTATTTGGCTCTGCATATCTAGCGACAACAATTATTATTATTTTTAGAAAATTAATGCTAATAAATAAAATATTTACCAATTATTTTTTCAACGTCATCATGCCAACATCTGCACTGTACTGTTCAAATATCTCCTTATTACTGACACGAAAAGATATATAGCTGTCATCATTTGGTATTTCGTCATCTGATTTATTTGATAATATGCAGGTAATATTTGCTGGCCATTCTGTTAATGTTTGCTGTAAGATTTGTATTTTTTGGTTTAGCCGAAAAACTTCTAATTTTAAACTTTCTGCAAAAAACAACAAATGTATAAGTTAGTGTTTTGTTTTATAGATTAGATATTAATAAAATTACTAATTTCATCCTAATTAATTAGTAATTGATCTTATCTTATAAAAAATCTTTGACAATTAACATTAATTAATATAATCAGAATTATTAAAAGAAGAATTATATAAAAAAACAAATATAATTGATAAAAACACAAAGAAAAACAAAACTTTACTTAGGCCCTTTTCGAAAGTTATACTTATTTATTTAGACCTACTTATTTAAATAAGTATGTTGGCGAGGTAACTTAAAACAAGTGTGTTCTTACAAAATAAAAAAATCATAAACGAAAACCAAAATTCTGTTAATTTCATTGCATACATATTGTGATATTATGTAGTAATTAAGTTTTATAAAAAATTTAATTAAAAAAATTATTTTATAGTTACAAAATAGTCAAAATAAAAAATAAGTATGTGAAATCAATTCGGATGATTTTACATTCTTATTTAAGATGGCGGCAAATAAGTATGTCTAAATAAATAAGTATACACAAATTTAAGTTTACTTAATGAAATGAAAGCAAAAGTCAAACTAAAAATTTCAACAATTCTTCGAGAAAATCATATTCGAAATAATAGGGCAAAGTATATCATTCTCTCTTTCTCTCCTATTGTTCTGTCATTAGCAAAATAAAATAATACGTGTTTTATTGTTGTATAATGTATAATTCCGTTAACATTAATGTTTGTGTTGAATAAGCCATTAAAAATTTGTACTAACGAAATAATCACGTATCGATAAAATTTCAACAATTTTTGGTCAACAAAATAGTTCGACAAAATGTCCCCATTTTTTTGTTAATAATTTGTCATCAACAATTTGAGTTTTACGAAATAATCACTTGATTGAAGAAATTTCAACAATTTTGGGTGAAAAATTTGTAAATAACATCAATTCAACAAAATGTCCACTTTTTTGGGTTAAAAATTTGTGGATAGAACGACTAACTAGATAAAAATAATTTTTCGACAAATTTTCAACAATTTTTTGTGGATAATTTGTTGACATTTGTGTGTGATAAAAAAGACAAACGTTTTTGTCATAAATTGGTCGGACCGCATGGGGATACATATTTTGGTTACTCGGGTACGACACAAAATAATTTATTTTAAAATCCTCTTATTTACGTACGTTCGTAGAAAAATTAAATAAATAATAAAAACCATACATTTTTTTGTCCGTTTTTATGTAGTGGATAAAGCTACGTAGATTTAAATATCCATTCATTCATGTGTGTATGAAATGAATCATATTTTGTTTCAGTAATTGACAGAAGTTATGGAAGAAAATGAAGACGATCCAGATCTTTTATTTTCATCACAATAAATACTATACGCAAACAAATAGTATACAAATAAATATGAATTTTAAAAACGTACATGTTTATTTAAATAGGTATTTATTATTCAGAAAACTTTTCACGTCGATATGACATTTTAATTTGACATAAGTCATTTTTAGACCAATATGAAGTTTGATACAATTTCTAGTATAGAAAAACAAAAAAAAATCAAATTTCACTTTGCTCCTTGTAGCAGCTCCAGATAAATTGGTAGAGCTAAATATTTTTTTATAGATTTTGAGTTAAAAAGTTGATTTAAAAATTATAGATTAGTTTTAAATAAATTAATTATATGCATAAATTGATTGTCAAACATTAGCTTTATCACAGAAAATTAGCTGCTCAGGATACCAGCTATGTATCCGGAGCTAATAAAACAAAGCTTCTAATAGCAGTCTAAACGCTAATATCGGTGAACATCTAAACTAAAAAAAGAAAACAAGCCCTATTAACAATAAGAAAGAAGAAAAATGATAAAACTTCTCCTTATTATGCTATTATTTCTTTTGCTGGTTGGATTTAAAATTTTGCGTATGGATGAGGTATCGTGGCGGTCGCAGTTCTAACTGTAGACCAACATTGAGTGTAGTATGTACGCTTTTCTATATAAATTAAATTATTTTTAGATATTTATAAATTTATATTTATTTTTTGTTTTATGTATGTACATATATATATATTTATAGATATATATATATATATATATATATATATATATATATATATATATATATATATATATATATATATATATATATATATATATATATATATATATATATATATATATATATATATATATATATATATATATATAGATATATATATATATATATAGATATATATATATATATATACATATATATATATATATATATATATATATATATATATATATATATATATATAATATATATACATATATTTTTATATATATATATATATATATAAATATATATATATATATATATATATATATATATATATATATATATATATAAATATATATATATATATATATATATATATATATATATATATACATATATACATATTTATTTATATATGCATATATATATATATATATATATTGTATATATATATATATATATATATAAATATGTATATATAATATGTTTATGCATATAAAGTGATTTTGGATTCATTTTAGTGAGTAAAATGTGTATTTAATTTATGGTACTAAACAGAATAGTACTGTCAAAAGTTTGCTTGAATACCTATAACATATGTAAAAAATATAATCACATATATACGATACATGTTTATTTATTGTCATCATTTTTGAGTGTTTTAAGTAACCTGAAAATTGTGAAAAAATTTAATAAGTGAATTTAAAAATTGATTTTGATACAAAACTAAATTTTAATCAAGGTAAGACTCGCATTATGTTAACCTGCGATTTATTTTCTTTAAAATTAATTAGAAATAGTATAAATCAATCACGTATAATAGCCGCAAAAATATTGGTAATATTTGCCAAACAAAAAAAATTCCCTTCATCCCGTTCAGTCTTGAATGGTGTTCAATTTATCTTGTAGAACACAATGTAAAATGGCGTTTAGTTGTATATTTTGGGAATGCGTACACATCCAAGTTTTACATGTATAGTTTTAAAAAAATTATATTTAAATAATATAAAGAATTATTTGTTTTTAAATGGAAGTTTAAACCTTATTGTACTCAATGTTTAGATAAGTAATCCTTTGTATTTCATTTGTCATCATTTTATAAATTAATTAATAAATTCTAATTTAAACATTAATCAATGAATCAAAAAATTCCATAGCTAGGTATATACATACATAATTTCTTTTTACAATTTTTGAGGTTATATTTAATCCGGCATATTAAGTTATTTATTGGGTATTACATATACTTTTTATTATGTGAATTTCTTTTGTTCTTAAATTATTATAAACAGTTTTTTTTTTGTATTAAGGAATTATTTTATAAAAAGAAATATTACGGTCACTAAAAAACAAAGAAAATGGACACAGATAGCCCTAATGATCGTCAACCAATTGGAGACCAACAACTACCGAATAATCAAAATCTGCAAAATGATGTTGCGGATGAAGCAATGGAAACAACTGAATGTAAGTTATTTTCTAGTAATTTAAAACTAGTTTACATTAAATTATAGAATAAAGGTACATAACTCTAAATATTCGATAAATAACATCATCCGGATTTTCAAAAATTTCTTTTTTAAAACAAAAACAAATTAACGCATATAAGCCCAGTTTACACCTATGAATGTGAATAAAACATTTTTTGTTGATAAATATGAAAATATCTGTTTGCTTTATAAAATTGATTGGAAAAAATTTGAAATAAAATTGTTTATCGATATATTTTTTTTTCTATTTCTCAATGATTTCATTTTGTTCGCAGTATGTCTGTGAACTGTAATTCACAATAGTTCACAGGAACTGTAAAGCTTGCTGTATGAAATTGGTCAATTGAACTCGTCAAGAAAATGGCAACTTAACGGGAGTTAAAAATATGTTATCCTAGAAGTTAATTTTTGCTTTTTGCATAAATCAAAAGTCACAAATATTTATTGTAGAATAAGCAAAAATTAGAAAGAAAAATGTTACAATAATTGCAGTTTCATTATCGCGAAATAACACATTTTTATCTCCGTTAAGTTGCCATTATCTTAACGAGCTCAGCTGATAAATTTCATGCAGCAAGGTTAAAGGGAACAGTGAACGTGTTAATAGTGGTGAATATCATGATATTTTTGTTACCCTAAAGCATCCAATTTTTTTTTTTTTTTTAAATGCTGCCAATGGCTTTGTTTTTGAATCTTTCTACATAAAAAACTCACAAGAAGTTGTCAAATCTTAAGCTAAAATTATTACATATTTTAAGTCTTAACCAATCCCAGCAAACGTGTCTTGAGTAACACATGCAAGACAAACTCAAGACTTGTATTGGTAACAAACCCAAGACAGTTAAAAGACAACACCATGTATTTGGGACGAAGAGTCTTCAAAGAAATGTCTTGTGGTCTTTATTGGTAACATGTATACAAGATGTCTTGAGTAACATATCTCATGGTCTTCTTAGGTAACATGTCTGGTGGTCGTTATTGGTAACATGTCTGGATGCCGTCTTTTGTAACATCTTTGGTCGTCGTATTAGGTAACATGTCTTGTGTTCCTCATTGATAACATATTTTGGGTTTGTCTTTAGCAACATGTATGGCGAATGTCTTAGGTAACATGTTAGAAGGTCGTCTTATGTAACATGTTTGAAGGTGGTCTTAAGTAACATGTATAGGGCTCCTCTTAGGTAACGTGTCTGAAGTTCGTTATTAGTAACAAATGTGATAATTTGCCGTCTTACTTTGGTCACTGGAATAGTAATTGGTATAAAAATAAAAATGCAAATTATGCTCAAAATAAAAACCGAAAATAATTTTCTTCTTACTTTTATTAATTGACATTAAAAATTAAATAAAACACCAATAAAATTTTTCAAAATCTTTGCGAGAATAATTCTATACCAAGAAAAACTTGGTTTGAAACTATTCATTCCGGAATGAAAATACACGGCATTGTTGTTGTAAAATTGCCAAAGTAAGACGGCAGTTGTCTCAGGTAACACGTCTAGCAAATGTTTCGTGGGTTTTTTTTGTAGAAATAAAAAACTATTGTATTTGTTTAATTTTTTAATTTATTTAGAAAATATAATAAATTTTGTCTTAAGTTCTTATTAGAATTTAACAATAATTTTAAAATAAATTAAAAGTATTTTTTTAATTATATACATGCGGAATTATTATAATGTTTTCGTATCACAGTGTGGGTTTAAAGCGAGTGCATATAGAGAATAGTCATTTGAAATAATACCGAGTTTACACCGTAGATAGTATAATAGCAAAATAGTATAATACTATTTTGCTATCCGGTGTAACACCGATGTTTTGGTAGTATAATAGCAAAAATAAAATATAATATTTTGATTTGACAACTATCAAATTTTAATACCTATTATATTTTATTTTATTTTATTGTAGAAGGAAAATTGTTGACGGTGTAATGTTAATAAATTAGTCTAGTAAGATTTAGGAGTAATCCAAAATTATACTTTATCATTATTTTGTTTTAATTTTCTGTTTTTTATGAATATTTTTTGCGGTATAAAACCGACTATGGTAGATAGTAAAATAGTATTATACTATCATGCTATTATACTAAGTACGATGTAAAGTCAGTATAAGTAGTCTAAATTGTGCGAACAAAAACCATTGGGTGTATCCAGTGGGCTTAGCTCTCACTAAAAAATGTAGACTATTCTGTGAAAAATGTAAAATAATCTCATTTGTAGACGGTCTACACCCGCTGATTTGGGTTCATAACTTGGATAATTTATCTCGTTTATTTAAATTTCTGAAATTTGAATGCCGTTTTACTTTGGTCACTGGAATAGTTATTGGTATAAAAATAAAAATGCAGAAAATAAAAAATTTAAACTTAAAAATAGTAGATTCAGTCTATCTTATTGAATAACATTGTAAATAAACAAAATTCAGTATAAAATATAATTCTACAAATATTTATGTATCACTAAATAAAAAAATTAATTTTAAAATTAAAGGTAAAAATTAGGTTTCTTACTAAAAGTCTTTGAAATGTAAAAATAATTCAATATAAAATAATTCCACATTCATCAATGCAGAATGGTGTAAAATTCAAATTGTAAAAACATAAAATTAAAAGAAAAATTCAATGTAAAATCTAAATCTAAATATATATATATATATATATATATATATATATATATATATATATA